>JAPYYW010001767.1:0-32850 GCA_030522545.1 Cremastinae sp. A BG-2022a | reverse complement strand
CTGATAATCAATTTATACAGCGCATTAAACGAAATTGTATGAAGTATACGCTTAGAATAATTGTAAAACATCAATTCAAACATGTTGAAACGGAAAAAGTGGCCGCGTTGCTGTTCGTACAGATAAAAATACAAAAAAAAAGAAAAAAATACAGGGACGACGAAAAAAAAAATTGATGAAAAGTATCGAGCGTGCTAAAATCGACGATCAATCAATTTTTAATTACCCCTTTGAAGAGGGATGCTCTCGGGAGTTTGTCGTAACTCTGAGTCTCTTTAGTCCGATGATAAAACGTCCCGGCGAGGATTCGTCCGTTCCGGTCGACATTTATGTCCGCGGAGACGCAGAAAATTTTCATCGCGCGAACCGTCTCGTGTCTCGAGCGGGAGAGAGCCTCGTTAAAGTGTCTCGCGCGATTCGATTTACGTTAATGACTCGGCGACGAGCTCCGGAGTTCCATGCGCGTGAATACAAAAATTGAACCGCTTTTATTACGATCCGCAAAAAATATTTCGCTCGTTGAAATTTTTCAAAAGGATTCTCATCGTGCGTTAAAAATTAAGAACACGTTGAATTCGTACCATCCCTTCAAAGCTTTTTCTTAAATTATGTCAAAATATTATATAAAAAATTATTATTGTGTTTAAAAAATAGACAAAAATGTTATATTTTTAATTTCAGATTCAGGACAAGTGTACAAATTTTCCATAATAAGAAGCAATGCTAAATTTCAGCATCAGTTTGGAAGTTTGACAACTTTTAATTCTTTCAGCTAAATGATTTTAATTTTGCAAGGAGATTTTTTCATATACTTTGCAAAAAATTATTCGAAATTTAACCAATTATCGTATTTATTGGAATATTGTTCATACACATTCATAAAAAAATTAGAATCACGAAAAAAATAATTAGACGTTTTATGTGAATTCATTACCAACGAAATCGAATTTGGCACATAGAAATAACTTACCCAAATTATATCCAATTCTCATGTTTAATATTGCTCATATATCCTTAAAAAATTAAAAATCTCAGATGGAGACGTTATGAAATTCACACATTTTTCAATACACTTAAAAACAAACTAGGAAAAAATGTATGCACTATCTCGTATTTTTAAAAATATTCCTTATACATCTAAAAACATGAAGAATCACAAAAAAAAATGTTAAAAATGACGAATTAAGACGTGAAAATTCGTTGGCAACGAGATCGAAAAAGGGGCTGAAAAAATAATTCCTCAGCTCGGTCGCGCTGGTAAGTGTATTGACAAGAAAATATATATGTGTCATCGTACGCGAGGCTGGAATAAATCCCGGGAGATAACGTTGTCCGTGCACAGAGTCTGGAGGCTTCGTCGCCCGGGGCTAAATTCATTCGAAAATTGATGATGCCGTTATAAAGCATATGCGTAGCATTGGTTATTTATCGTTCGATCGCAACGCGCGAGGATCTCGATCGCGCGATTCGCGTGCGTTCTTCCGTGCGTGTAATTTCGAATGTGGATCGTCGAGGTGACAAATGTAACGCCCTTCTTTCTCTCTCGCGTTGCGCGCGATCCCCGATGCGAGAAATAAACGCGCAAAAAAAAAAGGAAAAAAAGACACTCGCGCGCGAATCGATCCTCAATTTTCCACGTGCGGTCTCTCTCTCTCTCTCTCTCTCTGTCTCTCTTTTCCTCTTTTCCTCCCGGACGACGTTCGCGGAAGCGTTTTATAATGATTTGCGGTCACGGAGCGATATCTCGTCCGAGCCGATTTCTGCAGCCGCGACTGATAAAATATATAAATCCTCGCCGGGAATTCAAGATCGAAAATAGGCTAATATTATAGTTTTATTTTCCTGTGTATACTTTCGACGAGACAATAAGGTCAACGACAGGTAATGAGGGAGGAAGCTGACCAGCCGAGCGTGTCCAAACTCTTTTATTTATCCTCTTTATCCACTTTTATGCACGCGTTAAGGAAGCCAGCCGATAAATCAGGTCAATTCTCTCTCTCTCTCCGCGTTTGCTTTTTTTTTTATTTTCTTCGCAGCAGTGAAAAATTATCCCAGCTGTTAACTTTTTTTCGATGAAAAACCGATTTTACTCATCGCACGGCACGGATTTAATTTACAACGTTAATTCGAAGGGTACAAAGAAAAAAGTTTAAAAAAATTTTTATCGCCACATAAACAACATAGATTTTCAATATAACAATAAATTTTATGTAAAAAGGAGGGAGAATATAATCTGTTGGATATTTTGTGAAAATGAAATGCAAAAAGATGAATTCATTAGTGATTTAATAATAAAAAAGAAAGAGAAAATATTGATGCTTCGTTATTAACATAGATTTTCAATAAGAAAATTAATTTATTATAGAAAGGAGAGAGAAAAAGAGCAATTTGTCAGACATTTTGTGAAAATAAAATGCAAAAAGATGAATTTATAGATGAATTAATGAAAAAAAATAAAAAAGTGAAGATATATTGCTACGTCAATAACATATATTTTCAATTAGAAAATTAATTTTATATAGAGAAGAAAGAAAACAATTTGTCAAATATTTTGAGAAAATAAAATGTAAAAAAATGACTTTATTAATGAACTAATAAAAAAAAATAAAATAGAAAACATAGCTACATTAATAGCATAGATTTTCAATGAGAAAATTAATTTTTTATAGAGAAAACAATTTATCAGATATTTTGTGAAAATAAAATGCAAAGGGATGAAGTCATTGATGAATTAGAGAAAAAAAACGAATGAGAAAGGAGAAAATAATGAGAGAGAGCGAGAGCTTACTTGGTGAGTGTCTCGAGAGAGGAGGTGTAGATCGTGCCACCGACGTCAATGTGAACAGGTGCGGTGTACCTCGAGGCTGCCGCGACGCAGGGAATGCCCGTCATCTTGGCATTGTACGCAGCGGCTGCAGCTGCAGCGGCCGGCGGCGCCGCTGGTGTCGGTGGCGTCGGCGACGACGAATTCGACATCGTCGGTGATGTTGCTGGTGAACTGCTCGGCGACAACAATCTGACGAGAGTTGTCGTAAAACATTAAGCTTTGCATATAAGGTAAACGTCCCAATAGTTGGACAGCTAAAGGAATTCACATTTTATCTTTGTTTGAAAAATATTCAAACAAAAAAATCTGCTTCAAATTCACATCTAAACTATAGTCTGACATTTTAGTAATTCAAAATTTATTTTATATATTAATTTTGGAAAATATTTCTAGTAAATTAGTGCTTCAACGTATAAATATGTATAGAATGTCCCAACAGTTGGACAGCTAAAGGAATTCACATTTTATCTTCGTTTGAAAAATATTCAAACAAAAAAATTTGCTTCAAATTCACATCTAAACTATAGTCTGACATTTTAGTAATTCAAAATTTATTTTATGTGTTAATTTTGGAAAATATTTCTAGTAAATTAGTGCTTTAACGTATAAATATGTATATAATGTCCCAACAGTTGGACAGAAAATCGACCCCGTCTCTAACGTTGAGCGAGTTTGTTTCAATAAATTAACGTTATGAAAAATAAACTTTATTGTATATGAAAAATAATCCATATGATTTTATTGAGAAATTAAAAATTCTGATATTAAAAATAATATAGCAAAAATTGTCCAATTATTGGGACATGTCCGTCTATTGGGACGTTTACCATAGGCCATAAAATATCATGTTTTTAATCACATTGCTATCTCGTTACTCAATCGAACTGTCAATTTCTTAAACTTGATACTATTGTATCAATTCTGAATAGAATATTTTTTAAATTATAATCAATATCATTCAATAATAAATACATGCATAAAAAGATATAAAAAACAAAAATAAATACCAAAACAATAAATATACAATAAATACACTATTGAGAAAACATTTGTTTCAAATTTTACATCACAATGCAAATTACTCTGGATAAATGTATTTACTGAACTGTGCAACATTCGTTGCACTGAATATTATCTACTCGCTACAAATGCAAAAAAGAAAATACACATGTTGTATCATAATAATTCAAATGGTCTCTCAATATATTGCATTTATTTATTATTAAATTCTTCTTTACGAAATTAATCGAATAGAGTGTGCACGATACGAAAATGAATCGAGTGCGTTATTGTGATTTGCATAATGGAAGAAATTTCATATATTATGGAAAATCGATAGTTTCCCATGCGTTTTCCCGGGAAGGCAAAGCTTTTATGAGAGTCGATAAAGCGCTCGGTGTACACGCGATTAACTCGTGCGTGAAGGAGCGAGTACCGTAAAAATCTGGGAAAAAAAACGTTTAGTGGAAAAAGTTCCATGAAACACACACGTATCAAATATTTATTATTTTTATTTTTAATCCTTTTCACGATCAAGCGGACGGAAAAATATACGAGATTTGCGGGGACGCGTACACGATGTTTATTATTATTATTATTAGTATTTTGTAAATAAATGCTGTGCTGTTATATTGCGGAATTAAAAAAAAAATGGAAGGGAACTTCAAGGGCATACCTCATTTTAATTTGGGCGCTAGGGAACATATTGCGCTGTGACGTCAGTTCCGCTTTTGCCTCCTTCCCGTCGGCATCACATTTCCGCCTGCAATCGAAATAAAACAAAACGTCAGTCTTTTTCATTTCACGACGACGGTCGTGCAGAAATAAAGTGGAAAAAAAGGAATTTTTAAAATTAATTTGAAAAAGGTATGTTTGAGCTTTCGCGAGCTTGATATTTTGCGATATATATACATACGATGTGTATATTTCCAGTCGCAAGATCAATTACAACGTTCTCGTTCGCTGGCCCATGAATAATTATCTCGTCTCGCATTGTTTTCGAATTTCGAGGGAATCTGGAATTCTCGAGTTAACTCGACTGAATAGAAATTCGAGTGTCTCCCATGCATGCTCGATCGAGTTTCGCGAGCGAACTGGCCAGGGCCGAACAACGATCTTTCGACTTCCAAATGCTAATTAACGCTCCGGAATAATTCGCTTCGCCAATCGTTAATCGACCAATTAGAGGCTGAACGATCGAAGTCGAGCCATTAGTTCGCTAAATTCATATGAAAAAATACAATGAATATAATTTTTTTTAATTATAAATATTTTACCGATCTAAAAAAAACATTTTTACGTTCATTTTATTGATTTTTGAAGTTCTTGTCGTTCAGGGTATCATTTTTTTCAGAATATTACTTTTTTTGGATTTGAGGGTGTTTAACTTTACGAAATTTAACTACGATTAATTCATACGTACATAAAATACGATACGTATGTATGACTTATCGTTATAAGTATATTTTTGAATAAAATATTTTTATTTATGGGCAAATTATTGAATTTATCGTGTGCTTTTATATATCACAAAGTAATAATTTTTGAACGTTTTCAATCCTTTCAACAGTTTTACACTATTTACATCATCAGGATGTAAAATGTTTAATAATTTATTGATATTGTCTTAAATTTTGGATATATAGAACATCTTTAAAAAAAAACTTTGAATAGTCTATGAAAACGGGCATTCAGAAATTTATTTAGAGGAAATAAAATGTCCGCGGGTAAAGTTTGAGGAAAATTTTCAACCTGGAGCCCATTATATCCAGGAATCTGGAAATTCTGTATAGGGATGCAGAGATCGGGAGGAAAATGGCTCGTTCGCGGTACGCGTAGCCCGGGGAAACGCGAGGTGTGTTCGGCGAACACACGGCGGGCAAGGAGCGAGAGAAAGACGCGAAGACTCGAATATATTTTCACAGGCGGACGGGAAGTTGGCGAGATGTCGGCGAAGAGGCCTGGAAGCATCAGGGAAGAGAGGATTCTCGGCAGGACGTGGGTGATGCGGCGGCATGCGAGTCTCTGTATCGCGTCCTGGCTCGTGTCCCGAGGCCGGCGAGCCGCGATTCGAACCGTCGCCGAGACGCGTCCAGGAACCGAAAGGTTCGCTCGCTCGCTCTCCCGCATCCGTCGCCGGCCAATCCCCGCGGCCGATCCCCACCACGCGGACTTATTCGCCGGTGATATCCTCCCGGCGATCGGCCTCCGGTCTCGTCCAGACGCAGCTTCCATCGCCGCCGGCCACTCTCTACGCGACTCCGCAGTTTCTTCCATCCGTCTTTGCCAAGAGGACTCTCGAGATCCCATCGCTAAATTATTTTCCTCTCCTCGACGCGCTTCGCTCGATTTTTATTTTCAAACGTTCTCCTTTTGCATATTGCGAAATGTATCATGATTATTTGAAATTCTCGTGAAATAAAATCACTTTTTTAAATGCATTTGCGTGGTTAGCAATAATTTGAGCGCGTTGAAATTGACTGTATATATATTGTTGTTTAATGAAAAATTCTTAAGGAGAAGCTTTTTTTTTGAAAGCAGATAAAAATTTATACGAAAAATTACTTTTTTTTTGTATATTGTGGTAATAGTTTTGAAAAATTTGAGAATTTTTCGTTCAAAATAAAATTCACCTCCCGATAGTTGAACATCTACATAAATATTATTCCCTCTTTCGTTTTTATTTTAAAAATATTTGACTAAAAAAATTTACTTTAAATTCGCATCTCTGCACGATATTTCTTATATTGGAAAGAATGCAATCGTTTGAAATAATATAGAAAGCAAATAGTTAAACTTTCGACACTTGTTCAACTATTATAGAACTTGTATTACTTATATCTTAGAAACGAATATAAATAATTCTCGTATATAAATTAGAAAATTTGTATACAAACGAATGAATGTTAATTCTTGTGCGCAAATTAAAAAAATTTGTTTCTATGATAAAAATTATGATAGAAATTGCACAAAGATTGAACGTTTTCAATAATATTTGCGAAATATAAATTGATGCTCGTGTACTTTTTTTCATAGTGATTTTTGCAGTAAAATCACTGTACACTGTTTTTTTTTATTTTCGTGTTTAAATTAGAAAATTTGTATACAATAAACGAATGAATGTTAATTCTTGTGTGGAAATTAAAAAAATTGTTGCTATGATAAAACTTGCACAAAGATTGAACGTTTTTAATAATATTTGCGAAATATAAATTGATCCTCGTATACTTTTTTTCATAGTGATTTTTGCAGTAAAATCACAGTACACTGTTTTTTTTTTAATTTTCGTATTTAAATTAGAAAATTTGTATACAAACGAGTGAATGTAAATTCTTGTGTGCAAATTAAAAAATTTGTTCCATGATAAAACTTGCACAAAGATTGAACGTTTTCAATAATATTTGCGAAATATAAATTGATGCTCGTGGATTTTTTTTCATAGTGATTTTTGCAGTAAAATCACTGTACACTATTTTTTTTTATTTTCGTGTGCAGAAATCCTCCAAAGTTTCGGAGAGGCGATTCCCGAGTGCAGAAAAAAATAGAGTTTTCTCTCGTACTCGGCAAAGGGGGAGACGAAGGGAGTAGTTGGAAAGTTCTACGAGCGATGAACGTTCGGTGCATCGGCGAGTGCGGTCGCGCCGTGTGAGGCCCTCTGGCGCTGATGTATAGACGAAGCTAGGAAAAAGCAACGACGACTCGCCCATTTCTCTTCCGTCCCGCTTTGTTTCCTGGTTTCGGCCTCGGCGCGCTTTTCCATCCACCTTCGTCGACTTTTTGCCTCGGCGGTTAAAGCGAGGGCGCGGCTGACGGACGCGCCGGAAACGCGGTCGCGCATCCTTTCCGTCGCGCTTTCGAGCCCAGGCTCGCATTCCGCCACTCGACACTGTCTCCGATGCACGGACCGACGCTTCGTCGCGCATTCTCTTATTTTTTTTTTTCGTTCGAGCGAAAATACTCGCGCGAGAACATTTTAAGGTTTAGGGACGTCAACACGAATCTTTATTTATTTAAATTGCGCATTTTTCGGTAATCGCCTCAATAATCTACGATTTTTACGACTCTGCATGAATCGTTAACAATTAATTTAAAAGTTGACCATAAAGTTGACCAATCGTTAATTTTTTTTTGGTCCGTTCAAAAAAATTTCCGAACCTTCCACCATAAAGTCTCGTGATAAAATTGCATTTTTTGAAATTAAATTTTTCATTTGAAAGGTCAATGACGTGATGTTAAAAATGTCTTGCCTTATCGCAAAGTTTTGTTGAATTTATAACACAATATTAATTTAAAAGTTTTCCATCTAATAACATTTATATATAGTCATGTAAGTGTATATAAAATCACCTTAAAAGAGTGCTTAAAGTGCTGAAAAGACTCGGATGCAAATTTTGCAGGCTCAAACGTTTTCGCTCCAAGCTTTTTTTTCCCCTTTTGAATTCTTTTCGGCTTCGCAATTTTTTCAAGCACCATCCGAGAGCCCGAAGTCACAAATATTACGCAGCAAGATTTCGATCGTCGGACGGAATGCATCGGTGAATTTATTCAAACGACGCCTCGGCTTCGCCCTGGGAGGTACTGAACGTCGTGCGAAGGAGAATATCGTTCGGGTGTCCGCCACGCTCGCGAATCAGGACTGACAGGGCTGTTCGTCATTACAGAATTCTTTCGCTTGTTAAAAAAAGCTCATACATAATTCAATTTTTTAAATAAAATATTTTATAAAATATTTTATTAAATATTTTTTATTAAATATTAATTTTTATTTTAAGAATTCATTAAAATCGATTCAATTTTTGTTTGCTAATAGCGAACACGAAAACGTGCGAACCGTTCGAATTCCGAATAAAAAAATGAAGGTAATGATACTTTTCATTCAAATTTCATAATGAAAAAGAATTTTTTGAAATGCCAAGTGAAACGTTTATTATAGTTAGCTCGGAATGGAAGGCTGGGCACGATTTAGCACCGAGTCGTTCCGTTACACCCGTCACTCTGATGGATTAACATGAGAGCCGGATTTAATTACAACGAGGCAAAGTATCGAGCGTGGAAACTCGTTCTAAATTATAGTTATACCGGTTGTTACACGATAATGATTTTGTTTGTTTTGAGTATTCATTTCGTAGGGTTCCTTCGCTCTCTCGTTCCTCTCGTCCGCGACATGTATAAATAAAGACGCGATGGGTGGTTATTCCGAGGATCGTTTGCCCGTTAGCTCGCTCCTGGCTCTCCGTACCTGTCGATCCTTTTCCTCCGAGCCAAAGTATCTCTAAAAGTGACTCGTTAAATCCTCTAATTGAAGATGGGCTTCCTTAACGACAGCGACTCCCATACGCGCTCGAGACGCTCTTTATTGGCCCTCGCTCGATATTTACTCGACGAGCAACCGAGACAAGACGCGAAAAAAAACAAAAAAAAAAACAAAAATTTCCGACAAGCCGCTCCATGTCCTCGCTCGAACATTCGATATTAAAATATTTTTATTTCATGCCTGACTCGATGAAAAATAATGAACGAGTTTCGTCAGAAATTAGCTTAAATATTATGCAAATTGTTCAGGTTTTGAAAAGAAGGGGTGGAAAATGGGAAATATAATATTTTTAGTATTTTTCAACAGATGTAAATATTGTCCAAAACATTTTTTTATGCGGAATGTGTACAAGAACGAGAGGGATTTAATTAATTAAATCGCTACGCAAATTATTCAGTATCGAAAAATTTGGAGTATTTTTCTTTGTGCTGGATAATTTTTCGATGGAACGCGTACACTGAGAACAGATTTAGTTGAAAAATATTTAGTTAAAAATATTTCGTCGAAACAACACTTGTTTAATTGAAATAATTAAACTTCAGTTAAAGCAACCAAGAATTTAGTTCAATTTGCAAAATAATATCGTTGAACGTATTGAAACAAATATTTTGTTGAATCAACCAAATTTTAGTGTACTCGAGTAAGAGGGATTAATAATGAATTTTCCTGCTATGCAAATGATTCAATATCGAAAAATATGTTGGGTATAGAAAATTAAAAAAAAAATGAAATTTTTGAGTATTTTTCATTGGGTTATTTTTTGAAAGATTGTTCGTGCGAGAGAGCAAGAGGAACGGTATTCGAGAAGTGATAGGTGTATACGGAAAAGGGACGGTGGCGAAGCGCGTGCCGACCGGTTTGGCTTGCCGCCGAGCTCGGCCCTTTCGTACGGAGCATGCTGCACTCACACCGCGATATCAAATTTATTGATGCCCTGTCTCGGCGCACACCGAAGCGTCATCCAGCTCTCCCTCCCTATCCCGTCATCCTGACAGCATCTTTATGTACACTTTATACCGACGAATTTTTTTTCGTCTCCCCGGCGACTCGTTGTCGAGGTAAAGAACACTGACGTTAAAAGGCACGTGGCTGCCTTTCCAGGCAACTTTTACCACCACTCGACTGTCACGCGCCATAAATTCTTCTTCACTTCGACAGTCCTTTTTCCAAGCGTCTTTTCCTCGCTTATCAACTGATTAACGACGCACGTGTATATTTTTCAGATAATTAAAATATATTTTTCACGAGAAGTCGATTTTGCCGAAAACATATAGCCAATATTTTGTTCTTTTTGAAACGTTAAAAGTAGTTATTTTATCGAAGGTTTTTTGCAGAGTGTGGAAGAAACTATTCACTATTAGTATGATTGAAAATTATACACTGGAACTGACACTCAATTGAACTTGTCGAATTTCTATGAAACTTTTTCGGTAAGGAACTACCTGCCGAGACCCGACACGTCTTACCCCTACACTGTCTGCCGGGCAACTGATTCCAAATTTCGTCATTAAACCGAACAATTAAGGCCTTAATCGGTTTTCACTGATTTCAAATTTCGTCATAAAACCGAACAATTAAGGCCTTAATTGGTTTTTCACTCGACTTCGACCGATCACCATGGAAACAATAATGACCGAGGGATTAACGAACATTTGAAAATTTTTTTTTTCCTCGTTACGCTCGACGAATTTTCTCTCTCTCTTTTTTTTAATGCTTTTATTTCAATCCCCGAACTATTCAGGTATATTTGTTTAGGTATATTTGACATAAATAGTATAAAATTATGTTGCACATTTTTTTCACATTATTACACGTTCAAGTTAAGTTATAATAAAAGTGAGCTGGGAAAATTTAGCATGTTCAAGGTCCTCCAGTTTGATTTTTCGAGGATCGAAAATAGGAAAATCCCAAAATTACAAGTGACAATATCTTTTCGTGTCCTCGACGAAATCGACTTTATAATAGGTAATTCCTGAAAATTTTTGCAAGACAAAAACAATGATTTTTGACTCGACCTCGATGAATTACCATGGATACCATGGTTAGTTGAGGTATTCTCGAAAATTTCTGATTAAATAGGTTCTTAAAATTAAAAAAAAAGTTGAAAAAACTTCACAATATTTTGAAGGGGGTTGAAAAATACACAAAGTCTACTATAAATTTTGAACGGATCTGTCCGAACAATTAGCATTTTTGTCATCTATGGAAAATTTCCGATCGAATAGGTTTTTAAAATTAAAAAAAAGTTCAAAAAATGTCACGATATTTTGAAGGGGGTTGAAAAATACACAAAGTCTACTATAAATTTTGAACGGATCTGTCCGAACAATTAGCATTTTTATCAGCTAAAGAAAATTTCTGATCAAATAGGCTTTTTAAATTGAAAAAAAAAAGTTGAAAAAATTTTACGATATATTTTGAAGAGGGATGAAAAATACGCAAAGTCTACAATAACTTTTGAACGGGTCTGTCTCGGTTGTAGCACCTTAATGATCAAACGAATGTCTGTAGGCTCGCCGCATGAGCGAATTGAACAAGAAAGGATCGCGTGCAGGAGGAATGTAGGCGCGTACGTCTGTTTTTCGAGCCCCGTCTCGATGTTATCCATCGCCATCCTTCGCTGATAAAGAACATCGTAGAAAATCCCGCGTCGTATCGCGAGTAGAGCGAGAGAGCCTTTCGTACGACGCAGGCGTACTTTGCGACCATAAATGTACAAAAGCTCAGATATAAATATACGCAAATACGGGTATGAAATAATGCGGAGATAGTTCACGAGGCTATGTGCAATGTAACGCCACCAGGCACGAGAGATTTACGTCGCTCTCGTATTATTCGCTCGCACACGGGACTAATTTTCTGCGAGCCAGAAGGGCGCAAGCTCCCATTGAAAATCGACCAAATCGCGTCGCCGGGCACGAATACAATCTCTCTGATTTCTCCGTACACGCGCATTTATTTATGTACACGCGTATGTACACAGCCCATTTATAAACATATGTATATATTCGCGGATGCAAAATTCTGGGCCCGCAACATTATTCGACGTTGCGATAGGTCTCGCATTCCGAATTCGCCGTCTCGTTCGGTGTCGGGACACGTATACACGTATTTCGCGACGATAAAATAACGTGGGAAATATTTAAATCAGTGGAAACGCGTAAAACGCGTAAAATTTCGTTTTTCTCCGCTTTGTGTTCGATTTTCTCATCCTGCTTTTCGTTTATTTTTTATATTTTGGTGTTTCAGAGCTTCGTCCCTGAGCGTTTGCGCTTCCTTTTTTTCCCAATCGCGGAGTTTAACGACGCGGAAAATTAATGACACCCCAGGGCAGGGAAATATATTCAGGGTATGAAAAAAAAAGGAAAATGGAGAACGGAAGCGCCGAGATTTTCGATCGCGCACTCGCTCTCTCTCTCTCTCTCTCGCGTCGCCGGTCGAGGGAATTTAATCGAAGGGGATAGAAAATATTTTCCTTCGACTTTTTTCTACGCTTGAGATACGAGCCTTCGGACGTTTATGCGCGAATTTTTATGCAAATGCTGGCTCGAGTGCAGTTCCGATAGGCGAACACACGCGAGAAAACCGAGTTTGTTCTAACGAGGGATACGTAACTCTCTCGCGCACCCGGAATGCAGATTTATATCGGGCTCTCTCTCCTTCTCTTTTTCTCCGGCTTGCATAAGAAAACGATGTACGATGTCGCAAAACAGTACCATCAGCCAAGATTTACGTCACACCTCGCGCGCGCTCTCCAGCGATTGCGCCAAAAAAATAAAAATCCCCGCTGAATATTCGCCCGCGAATAGAGACATCGACGCGCGGAGAAATTGCGATATTTGAATATATCGCACTTTGCGAAATCTCGAAGGCAATTTTATCGCGCGAGCGGATAATAATTATTCTCTCTTACAAGAATGTCTATTTCCTTCTTTTTTTTTATATCGGGAAATCACTGCAATCTTGACGCGTTGCTGATCCATTCGAAAATCTTCTTCCTATAATTATAGAACGGTCGTTAAAACGGTGATGCACGAGTTTAAGGGTGATTTGGAATAATTTTAAGAATGCTGTCAGGTAGCTAATTTTTTGTTTTTGAAATAGTATATGAAAAAATTTTAGTGTCAATTCAAAAGTAATGCACCAAACGATACAGAATTTTATAAATTGTTTAAAAAGTGTACATAAAGTGTTAATTATAATTTAGGAAAAAACAGGAAAGAAATTAAAAAATTTATCATGAAAAATTTACTTTTGCCAAGTATAGCTTTACTTCCTCCCTAAATATTGAATTTGAATACAAAAATTTCTAAACTTTTGAATAAAATAAACAATATTTGAAAAATATTAATTGAGCTGCACAAATAAAGTATTAAAAAATTATTTTTCTCATTTATTGTGACATCGCTTTTTTCTTGAAAGTTCTTTTTGGAATCTTTTTGAATAAAAAAAAAGGGGGAAATCTTGAGTGTATACGGGCATGACAGGGCCGAGGGCTCGAAGCTCGTGAAAAATTCGTTTTCCTGTCGAACTTAACGAGGAATTGAGAGAGAAAGAGCGAGACCGCACGGATGAGAGATCGCGAATACCGAGATAGCAGGGCCGAGTCTCGAGGGGGACGGCCGGGCTCGCATTAACATACGTACAGCTCGAATCGCAGGCCGCGCTCGGACGTTTAACAAGTGTGCGAACGGTCGCTGGTACAACGCCAGGCAACAAAGCTATTTATCTACCTGCCCGACCGTCCATGTAACACTCTTCATCCCTTTCCTCCATCATTCTTCCCACTTCTCGGGATTTTGCACTTTCCTTCCGCCTATTTTTCCTTACCACTATTAAAAAAAAAACAAAAAAAAACTAAACAAGCTAAAAAATGAGGAAAGACGAAATATACGAACGACTATAAAAAGCTGAATGAGTGAAATAAAAGTAATATAAAAATATATATAGTTATTTTATAATTTTATTTATCATCTATATTATTTAAGTGAATAAATAAATAAGTAATAAATCATATAAGATAAACTAATTTAAAAAAATGCAAAATAAATGTGAAAAGATACGAAATAAAAAACAAAAAAAAAGAGCAAGAAATCGGTGAAAGATGAAATTGGCGAAAAAATTAAAAAAACGAAATGAATGAAAAAGTGATGAAAAACGAAATTAGCGAAAGAGTTATGTAAAAAACATTCCTTTATCTAATTTTTCACCGTCGGCGACTCGCGACCACCGAGCTCGCGGTCGAGCGAGAGGGAGAGAATCGCGGCAAGGAGAAGGCACTCCCGACACGCGTCAATGCATGTCTTGCTCCATTTCATCCTCGACTCGCCGTTTCCCACCACTCGCGGCCACCTACTTACTCGCGAGACGGAAATTCTTACCGACGTTCGAGTCAGAGAGCGAGTGAGACGCCGTGCGCGCGCGATTAAAAACCGCGTTCCCGAGTCGAAAAGTTCGAACGTTTCGCGCAATCGCACCTGATCCAAAGACGTCAACGGGGACAACTTTTTCATCAAAATGAAATAAAAATTTAACACGTCGTACATAGAAGAATTTTGAATGAAAAATTAATATCATACTGTTGCAAAATTGGAGACATTTTTTCATATACAGAAAATTAATTATTTTTGTAATAAAAAAATTGAGAATTCTATAAAAAGACCTCAAATTTTTCGTCCGTACATTTGTCGAGTTGAATTATTATAGTTTTCACTATATATTCATGAGTTTTAAAAACAGCATCTGCTTTTTTTTTATTGAACACGTGTAAAAAAAATAGAAAAATACACAATTTTGCTACAATTAAATTTAAAGTAATGAATTAAACATTAATTACAAAAAGTCGAAAGTGGAAAAGGTGCTTATTTGTCAGACAATTTATATGGCGTCACAAAAATTAGTCTCGAGTCGCTGCTGCCTTGATAAAATCTCACATATCACTCGTTATAACATAACAAAATACAGAATATAATAAATATAACAAAAAAAAATAAAGTGTACAAAATAGAGACGAGAAAAATGGACTATTTTTCCTGTCTCCCTTTTAATCAGTCTCCGACCGGGTTCTCATTCTTTTCGACGATCAGCAAAAACAGTATGGACAAGGAGAAAATTGTGTTTTCTCTGTACACGTCGCGGCGCTGGTGGTCTCGGAGGAGAATCGCGGGATAGATTTAGCCCGGGGACAAGGTGCCGATACGAGAGGCACGAACATCGACGAATTCACTTATACACGCGCACAATGCGCGATGGCAAAAAATATGGATATATGAGAGAGGTGAATAAGAGCGTGAGAGAAGGGTGGGGAGGGGGCGGGGGGGGGGGTGCCTTCCATTCGGTTCATGAATAATTTCGGTCGACTGGAGACTTGTTGGCCCCGGAGCTCGAGGCCCGAGCAAAGCCTCTTCGGGCGATCTGTTCTAATTACGGGCAGAACTGCAACGGCGCTCACCCGACTCGCCAATGGCGATAAAAAGCTCCGGGCTGTTCGTAGTTCTCTTCGTTTATTCCTCATCTCTCTCTCTCTCTCCACGGCCTCCTTCCTTATTTCTTTCCTATGTACGAGAGCTTTCCCTCTATACTATATACGCGCGCAAACCCGGTGCACACACCTCCGTACTTCCATCTGCCCTTGGTTCAACAAAGTCTCGAGCCTCCGGGCACCACCGGAACCCGGAGACGAACGAATAAACCCTCATCTCTGGCTCTCGCCTATATACAGTTATAACGCTCTCCGATACAAAATACTCTTCCCCACCTACGCCAATGTATACACGTGTACACACGTTTATTCCGACCGTGCTGATATTCCGACCGTTCCTCGCGATCTTCTTCAGAATATCGACTTCTTGTCGCTCTGACAATAAGGATATCATATTCCTCTCTTTCTCTCTTGAACTAATTAAATATTAATATCAAACACTTCTCACAATTAAAATTCAAAGTTGAATTTATTATTAATCCAACGATTTGTTGTGTATTGTTGTGTATTTTTGTATATAAATTTAGTTTATACACTGACAATAGTTGTAGGTGAAAAATCGTCTTCAGAATATTGCCTGATTTTTTGTCGCTCTGATATATGATATATAAGAATATAATTTTGTACTTTTTTTACTTTCGCTGCCTTTTTTCACTTGTTAAATATTAAAATTATTTATATTTCAATTTTTTTGATTTAGATGAAACATCAAATATTTTTAACGATTAGATCGTGTGTAAATAAAAGTGGACGAATATTTTCTCGGGGCAGTTAGAGATTTTTGTATACGTTGATAAATATTCGAGAGATGGTGAGACTATTGAGGCCTGTGTACCGATGAAAAATATAATAAAAAAAAGTCGTGTTGCTTCGGGATCGCGAGACCTTTTTTGTTAACTTCTCATGAATAATTTCGGTACGATATATGGCCGAGAAAACGGTCGGTGGTGGTGGAGGGAAGCGAAAAGAGAGAGAGAGAGAGAGAGAGAAATACTCGTATACCGGCATTGGCCCGGAGGCTAAATCGCGCCGGAGGCTCTCGTTGCTAATTACGGCAACTGCGCAGAGAGGATAGCGCTTTTTTGCCATCGGCGTTAACCCTTGGGCATTTTTCCACAACGCCGTTTCCCAACGCTCCGTTTCTCTCCTTCCTTCCCGTTTCCTCCCCCCTCCCACCTCGCCATTTCGTATACCATTTTCCCTTCTTGCTCCTCAGTCATTCTCTGCAACCCTTCGAGAGCAAAAAATAAGGGGTGGGAGATCGAGAAAAGAGGGAGAGAATGAGATTCGCGTCCTCTTTCTCTCGTTCCCGATTCGACAAACTCGTTCAGCATCATTTCTCTTTTTCTCGCTCCTCGTCCGTCTCACTTCCGTTCTATATACCACTTCCTGGCTCTCTCGTGGCCTCCCGTTGAAACGCAGGATGTACCTGGCTCAGAGGCCACCAGCACTGAGAAAAACCTTGCTCGGCAAGCCTCGACACTCGTTCTTCCTGCCCCGGATTTTCGACAAACACCAACGAATTTTTTTACCCAGAAATTCGATGAAAGGGTGTCGCTTTTTTTACTCTCAATATTACCACTCTTTTCGAACCTTTCGTACTTTCGTTGTTGTTAATTGTATTTTGAAAACATATAGTCTCATTCAGAATTTTTATTTTAAAACTGGCTCTCGTCCTTTATATATTATTCAATGCAAACTTTATTAATCCTTTTTCAACCTCCCTTTTTCGTAACAGTAGATTTATTCAAAATTTTTATTTCTAAAGCTTTCTGCCCATGAATCGAAAAATGCAAACTCTATAATTAGTGAAAAGATTTTTTCGTACTTTTTTTTTGCGTACGGTGCGACAATAATTTTTAAAAACAATTTTATTTTAAGCAAAGAATAATTTATTAAAAAACTGTTAACTTTTACTTTTAGCACGGTTAAAAAATAATCAGTTATCCCCATTAATCTCTACTTTTAAAAACAATTTTCGTAAGAATTTTTATTTTAAGCCGTTTTTTTTCCAAAGCGAGAAAAGCATACAATAATTGGTGGAAAAATTGTTTGGTACTTTTACTTGAAGTACTTCGCGGAGATAATTCGATATAAATGTCAGTGCTGACATTGATGCTGATTATGGAGTAGGATTTAAAAAATTTTTTGTAATTACCGAGCGTGGAAGTCGCGGGCTCGACGAGCTCACATCCGTTCGTTCCTGATTTTCTCTCTCTCCCCCCCTACCGATCGGTCGCAAACTTGTAATTATGCGCGAGATAAGAGCTCTCCGCTTGGCCCCTCTTCCTCCGGACACGCGGAAAGAAACGTAGAAAAATTTCAGCCGGAGGATAGTTACATAGCTCGAGGTGGCGATCGCTTCTAATATCGCCGCGAAACTGGAACATTTTCTTACCGTCTCCCCGATTTCATGGATCACCGATCGCGCTCTTTTCCCTCTTTTTATTTCAAACCGTCGAGAGAAAAGTGATGTCGTTCCTGCGACTTCATTTTTACTTCGTTTATTTTCAAATACGTTTTTTACAAAACTTCTTTTGATCCTTTATCAGTTCGACTTATTGGACACGTGAGCAGGAAAATTTTTCAAACCCGGAAGAATTTTCAGTAATTACCGAACAAACACGTTCGAGCTGATTTATTCGTGATTATAATTAAACGTATACGGTCGAGTGGACGTAATTTCCATGATAACCTATAACGTATAATAAGTTATGAATACAATCATTCAAATATGTACAAAAATGATTGACTTGAATTAAATAAAAAATCTTTTATTTCAAAGTTAATTAAAATGTAAAAAAGATCATCTTTAAGGAGATTCATGCATATACCACGTGAAAATTATTTTTGAACTTTCTTTGCTAAAATTTGGCATACATGAGTTTAATATGATACCGAACTAGTGGCAAAATTTCAATAACATTCATCGTCTAGAAATTGAGATATTTATCTTTGAAAATCGTATTTTTTTGTGACTTCTCATAAGACCGTGTGTTAAAAGTAAGAATTTTACACAATGAATAAGCTTCTTAAATTTTAAGGAAGGTTAATATTAATTTTTGTCAGATTATCTTCAAAATAATTTCACTTAACGTGTATCATTTTTTACAAGTAGTACAAAAAACACACCCTTAATTTCCTATTGATAATATTGATATTGATAATATTTCTTATTGATAATTTTTATCATTTAGTTAATTTTATCATAAAATCGATTTTAATTATTTTTAAACATATCCAGCATTGGTCAATAAATTGACGAAATGGCAATCGACGATAATCGTCGATCTGGACTCGTTTTGATTACTTCGATAAAATGAATTTTTTTCTAGCGAAAAATGAAGAATTTTCCCGCCGTGTGCATTTTCCGATAACCGAGAATATCTAGAGGGATGAACGCGGGCGGGAAACGTGACGCATACCCGAGAGTATAAAAAAAGTCGAAGCGTTTCGGATTCGGCGTGAAAGTCGGGAAACTCGGAGATAGATCGTGTCGGTCCGCGAGCGTGAAAGTCTCCGATAAATCGGCGGCTCTTTTTTCTCCCCTCTCTCGTAACTTTTTTAGCCCCGCGATTATTTCGCGCGCACCTTTGTTCGTCGGCCCGGAGCGTTTCGCAACGTTTGGA
This sequence comes from Cremastinae sp. A BG-2022a, assembly GCA_030522545.1. Lineage (NCBI taxonomy): Eukaryota > Metazoa > Arthropoda > Insecta > Hymenoptera > Ichneumonidae > Cremastinae sp. A BG-2022a. The sequence goes on along the minus strand of JAPYYW010001767.1, from coordinate 13,600 downwards.
AAGTGCAGAAGAGGAAAAATATAATAAATTGACAAATGTCATTCGTGACGCATCGATTCGCCACTTTCCATCTCCGCGAATTTTTCCTCCCCGAGAATTATTTTCTCCGGGGCCGTCGAGGTGATTCCTGGTCCGCGGACGAGTCTCCGGACGGAGAGACAGGCGATAAATCTGCTCTTAACGAAGCGACGTTGTTTCGCTAATTAACCGCGTGGCAACTCTCCCGTTCGTCCCTCGCCAGTTATAATAACACGCGAGATCGCACCTCCGCGAGTACACAATCCGCGACTTCTGTCTCTTGCTCAATATAATCCCTAAGCGCTAATTTTCCATCCTCGCTGCTCGTAAATCTCGCAGAGACGGATTATTAACGACCAGTCGTTTTTTCCCCTTCCTTCGATCCCCCTTTTTTTTCCACCAGAGTATAATTATCCATTAAAATCGCTTCTGGAAACGGCGCTGGGTTTTTCGCTACGAGAATACTGACTCACCGTTTCTGACACGCGGGCTCCAGGTTGACGAATTTGCGTGGATCGACGGGGCAAAATCCAGATACGGAGTCGCCGAGATTGTTTACTTTTCACGGATCGTGACGTGTTTTTTAGCGAGTCGATCAACACTGACAAATCGGGACTCGACACGATGATTATTATCGATTATTATCGATATTTTTTTTCTATTCTCGCTTCGACGACGAACGGGTGGGAATTCCCGAGCGGAATGTTCGACACTGCTTCCGGAACGCGAGATTCGTTGGAGAGGTCAGTGGTCAAAGCGACTGAACGCACGACCACGTGGTAGAGCGATCTCGAAACACACACGCGGCGGGAGCGAGCACACCGAGGCGCGCACTGCGTCGGTCCTGCGACTACTGAGCTCGGCCGCGATCCCGTCGCGCTCCCAAACGTCACGCGCATCGATCCCCCCACTCCTAACTGACTTTTTCCACTAGCTCTCATTCGAGGGTTGTCATATCTAGTGCCCTCGACAAAAATAAATAATAACAATATTGATGCAATTATTACTAACTGACCTGGTGAATTTCGTATCATGCACCTATACATAATCGATTCACATAAAAAATCAATAAAATTATTGATCTTTCGAATTTTTAGCTTGCACTGAGAGAAATCAGGATAATGGATCTTATCATAAAGTTACAACTATGCTAATTATTTTATAACTAAATATGTTTTTTTCGTACAATAAAGTATATTTAGGATATATAGATATACAGCGATTCGTTTTTATTATATAGATTAAACTACATTTTCAAAAATAATTTTCAAATTCCCTTTTCGTACTCTAAATTATTAATTATCAAATATTATAAATTTTAAATCGTTTATACATTTTCTTTAATTCTTGAGAGTATTGTATAATTTATTGGTTTTAAATATCAAGTAGACAATATTTTAAAAATTATAAATAAAATATTGCTATCTATCGTTGGCTATTGAGTTCAAGAAGTTTTAAATATTCGATATATTTTTGGGATTTTTATTCCGAAATAATATGTAGAAATTTGGTGCCAAATTTGAAATCGTTCTATTGAATGGATCAATATAGTTATTAAACTCTAAAGCTGCTAAGTATTATTCCTTTTCATGAAAAACTTGTATAAATATGTCCTAAGCCTGAATAAAATTGGATTCTTTTGTGAATTTTATATAAATAATAATTTCTAAATTTATAGATTGTAATTTCAAGAAATTACACTAACATTTTTCTCATTTAATTTTTTATTCAAACAATTCTCATTATATTTTTCACCGATTCAAATATGCTAAATACAGTATATGTTGTCGATTGACAAGTCACTTTTCGGCAAAACCTTACAACTTTTTTGGTAAAATGGCAAAGTTTGGATTTAACGAATCGAGTGTCAAGTATTTACTTTTCACTGATGATATTGTACAATGCATGTATTATGAAAATATAAGGGGTAGTTTAAAAATATTTTGTAATAATCGTCACTGAAAGAGATGGACGAAAATTTTAGAGCTTGGTCCGGAACGTGCCAACTGGTTGAAGGGACTACTGTCGCTTCGAGTGAAAGAAATACAATAAGAGGAATAATGAGTATGAATATAAGGAGAAGAATGGAGGCCTCGAAGAAGAAGAAGGAGAAGAAGAAGAAGAAGAAGAAGAAGAAGAAGAAGAAGAAGAAGAAGAAGAAGAAGTGGAGAGTTGCAAGAAAGAGAACAAGAAGAATAAGAGAAGAGGAGAGGAGAAGACGAAAGGCCCGAGGTATCGTCGTAAAGTATAAGCGACTTGTGTTGGTACTTGCTCGATACAGACCATTGGCCATGGGGCATCGGGAATAATGGGGCACGTTTGCGAATAAAAGGACGAGCGAGAGAGAGAAGGAAAGATTTCTCGGGTGTTAGCTTCGATACGAGCGAGAGAACCCATCAAATCCTCTCATACTCTTTATTCCTCTCTTTATCACTCTCTCTTTATCCCTCTCTGTCATTCTTTTTGTTTCGTCTCTCCACTGTACTTCCTCTTTCGTCTTTCCTTTCATTCTCTCTTTTTACTCTTTATTTTACAATATAAATTCTTACCTGCTTCTTCCATTTTATTCTGTGCATTCGTATCATAACTAATTAGTGTCTACATTTTTTCCATAAACGCATTAAAGGGCTTACTGAGAAGAACTGTCATTTTGAATTTTATACCATAAAGTGACAAGGTCAATTAATTATTTCAAAGCTAAATATAGTAAAGCGCATGTACTTTCATTTAAGATAAGATATTCAAATTCAGTATAGCTATTATTTTTTATAGTAAAATATACAGTAATAATAACTTTTAATATAGTAATTTTACCATAAAGTGACAATATGTCAAAATAATTAGAATGGTTGGTCAGTTAAATATGTAGTAAATATTAATATGATACATATTTCTCTCAGTGCATTAATAAATATGGTCAATCAATGAATATCTTTCTCGATCGAAATTTATCTCTCTGTCCATTAAAATTTCTTTCTCGTGGCTGTTTCCCCTGCTCCGCTATCTTTGCTGCTTTCTCCGTATTCCTGTCGTGTTTTCGAGAGACGGAGGTGGTAAGCCCTCCTGGGGGCTAAAACGGCCACGGCCGACAACATCGTTTCGAGAACGCCTCGGGCTCACTTGGCCAAACCCATGGAAAAGAGAACAGAGGACCGCGAGACTCCGGGACGAAGATAATGTGAATGAGAGAGAGAGAGAGAGAGGCCGAATCACCACCAAGCGCAACGTTAAACGCGAATATTCGCGGGAAAAGGGGTAATGCTGCCTCGCGAATACGTAAACGATTCAGCTTCGTCAGAGACAAAGTGACGCGTGTTTCCCCGTACCTCATCCCTCCGCTGCACATCCGACGGCACGTTCCCTCTCACCTTCCAACGTTTTCGTCCTTCGGGGACACAAATCCTAATATCCAATTTTGATAATCCTCGTCATTCCGGCATACGTCGCTGTTACCTGAATTTTACCCAATTCTCGAACAAGTGTACGATCAAACATTACCATTGGAATAATATTTCTGTAATTATTTATAGAAAGTTATGAGAATAAATTAGAGTGAGTTTTATTATTTTGGTAGATTTTTTTGAACAGGGATGCAAATTATTCATTTTTTGTTCATTTTTTCGAGTATATAATTTTATGTAAAATAAAATAACAAAAATAATTGGTATTTTTTAACGAACAAGTGGATGAATTTCATTTAATCAGTAATTAATTGAATAAAATAAAATAAAATTTGAAATTTTACAAATTTTTTCTTTTCAGCACACATTTTACTTTGCTCCAAAAAAATTAAGTCCTATTCAACATTATACGTTTGAAACAAAACGTATTACTAATCATTCAAATTAATAACAGTAGCAAATTAAATGAGTTACAAATAAACATATATTATTGCATCTCTCGGCAACGATAAATAATAAATAATTAATATAAATGGGTGAAAAATAAGAATGGTAGTTGGAATTGGCTAAACGTTCGAAATTCATAAATTAATTAGCGAATCGATGAGGCGTTTCGTTCCGAGGGGGTGCGCAGGGAGAATTCGGCAAACACGCGAGTTGATGAGAAAGAGAATAATGGGAGAGGCTCCCTGCTTGTTTTTTTTCCTTCGTTTTTCGGGACGTGTGGACACGGATAGGCGAACGTCGTGTGTTGCGGCCCGCGCGGCCAGGCTATCTCGTTCGCAAACGCTATACAACAGCTCTCAAGCTGAAAACTTGACCCCGGGCATTTTCCCCTTGCTCTCTATAACGAGGATATGTCCGAGAGAGTTTCGCCCTCCAGGGCTTCACATATTTTAGGGCGAGCAACTTCCCTTCCCTCTCTCTCTCTCTCACTCACTTTTTTTCTCCTCCTGATGCATAATACAGACAAAGACCCGGCGCGAGCACACGCGAATGTTTCAAACTGCACGCCTGTATGCAGCGCACATCGGATTGTCCTCGGGTTAGCCATCGGGACAGCACATGTTTTTCGAGCTCTCTCTCTCTCTCTCTCCTCGCAGAGAGCCCCGAGCGATCAGGGACAACGTCCTTTGCCTTCATTTTTGACCCTACATCATATCCCTTTTCTCAACTCTCTCTCTGTTTCTTCCCATCCTCTTCAACCTCCCCTCCCCTCGCCCACCGCCATTTCCATCCACGAAATAAATGACGCTGGGTCAAACAGCTATTTTTCGACGTCCCACTCTTTTTTTTTTTAAATATAATGCGACAAAAACAATATACATCCATGCATGCCAAACGCGACGAACTAAAATGGACTCAAATGTAACAGAGAGAGAAAATGAGGGAAAAATTGTGTGTAGAAATAATGTATGATATATATGGAGACAAAAAATGAAAGGGAACTAATATTGCAAATAAAAATGGATGCAGAGTATGCGACGAAGTAAAACGTACTAAAATGTAACGAAAAAAGAAGACGAGGAAAAAATATAATGGAGGAAAAAAAACGAAGGGCAGACATTGTGAATAAAAATAAAATGAATGGAAGAGAAATTGTAAATAAAAATGGTGTACAGAAAAATATGATGGAGGCGAAAAATGAGGGGAAGAAATTGTAAAAAATGTGTACAAGAGTATGATATAGAATAAAAATTAGTATAGAAAAAATTGTAATGAGTTTGAAAATACCATTAAAAAATTCGAAAGTTCAAAAAATATAAAATGTGAAGGCAAAAAATGAGAGGAAGAAGTTGTAAAAATTATGTTTACAAAAGTATGATAGGATGAAAAATTCGTAGAAAAAATTGTGATGAATTCGAAGATGCAATGGAGAAAAAAATGGGAGAAATATTGTAAAAAGTATTGGATAAATAGAGAGAATGATTAAAAAATGATGAAAAGAGAGCGCGTCTCGCGCGAATATTCTGTGCTCTTCGTATCGCTGCTCCGCGATCGGCTCGTTTACTCGCGGTACGTATGCGCGTTCTGTCTAACTGGCATCGTGTTGGCTGTCTCGGAAGGATCAGACTCTAACGAGGCTCCGCATGCCAATGAAGTCCCGGTCGCGAGCCGTTGGGAAAGCCGCCGGGAGAAGAGAGCGCATATATACACGCCGGGACATTTCGCAAGATATCAATCATTCTCAACATCTTCGAGAATCGATAACAGCGAAATATCAGGGAAAGAGACGCGAAGCTCGCTGCGACTCGTTTCACAGACGGAGAATCTTTTTCTCAGCTAAAAAATTGGTTAATTATTCGCTTATCGAGCTTCCCTTGCGGAAATTCATTTCTGAATTTTCACTCGTGTAGAAATTAGAGTTGCTAATAGTTTTTTTTAGTTTTTTATTGTTGAAACGAGATTAAATATTTAAAAATTAAATATGTAAAATTATTTAAAAAGTGTCTTTAAATCGTTAATTAATATTACAACTAATGAAGAAGAAATTGGCAAATTTACGAATCCTATATTTAAAAAGATATGAAGCCTCTAATCGATTAAACGGAATAGAGCGTATTATGCGGAGCGCATTAACTTTTGGCTAATCTCTACTCTTTAAAAAAAATTCAACGTGCGCTGCTTTAGAAATAACAACATTGATGTTTGAATCATTCATTTCGTCTTTAAAAATTTTTTAGGAGTTACCTATTATGAAGTCGATGTTGTCAAGGACACGAAAAGACAACGCCATGTGAAATTTTGGGATTTTCCTATTTTCTATTCTCGAAAAATCAGTCTGGAGGTCCTCGAACACGTGCAATTTTCTCATTTCACTTTTATTATAACTTGTACGTGTAATAATGTGAAAAAAAACTTGCAACACCATTTTATACTATTTATATCAAATATACCTGGACAAATATACCTGAACAGTTCGGAGATCGTAAACATTAAAAAAAAAGAGAGAAAGTTCGTCGAGTATAACGAGGACCCTGTCATTAGGGTTTCCATGGTGATCGGTTGAGGTCGAGTGAAAAACCGATTAAGGGCTTAATTGTTCGGTTTTATGACGAAATTTGGAATCAGTAGACCGGTATCAAGTGTCGGGGTAAGACGTGTCGGGTCTCGCCAAATAGTTCGGTACCGAAAAACATTTTGTATATAGAAATTCAACAAGTTCAATTGAGTGTCAGTTCAAGTGTAATTTTCAATCATAGCAAAAGTGAATATAGTGTAATGTTTCAAATTTATAATAACGTTTCAAAATACTTTTATAAAAATGTCAGTGCGGGTGTATCCTATATTAAAAAAGAAATGAAACCTCTAATCAATTAATTGGAATAGAGTGCATTATGTGAAGTTATATGAAGTATTCGCCCAGGAGAACAGCAAAATGTCAACTCAAACTCGTCAAAAAGGTAGCCGCGTTGTTGCTCGTTGAATATAAAATCTCTAAATTTCAAAAATTTATCATAAAAACTCACCTTTTCAGAGACAGTTTTCCCAATTCACCTTTAAAAACAACTAAAATATTTTATTTTGCCTATAAAAAACATACTTATACACATTAAAAAAATTTAATTTTTTTATTTTCATGGTTATATTTTTATAATAAATCCTTTTCAATATTGTCTAATTTGATGGTATTATTAATATTATATCTTGTTGGACATATTTAATATTTCTAGTGCGGTATAGAATGAAATTTTTGAAAATTTGGTTAATTATAATTATGGTGAGAGCCATTCAGTGTCGGGATCCTTTGTTCTCGACGTCGAATCAAAAGCGCACTCGTATACGAGCCGGAGTGCATAAACAGATCGCTTTCGTAGTAAAATGTGTACAGACTTAATAGCATGGTTATACCGACGTTTCGTTCTCTCCCGATATTACCATGCGCCTTTGCCAATTATACGATCCGATGGTTAATTAAAAGCTCGCCGCGCGTTCGAGCTGAGTGATTGGCAACCTATATTTTTTCCTAATTTTATTTTATTTTATCTTGCTATAAACAAAAAACAAAAAGAAATTGTGCTCGTTCGAAGTATAAAAATGATTAAAATGACGAATCGGAGAACTTTTCCAGATGAATTTCATAAAAATTGATCCATTCACTCGGTAAATTGCGCAAAGGTAATTTCATCGTGTATTTATTTTTTTTTCCTTCCTCTCTCCAATTCGTCTCTGCCCTCGGATGGGATTGGCAATAATTTCCTGGAATCCTAGTGCGCGAGGCAATGGATATACGTATTTTTTTTTTTGCATCTTTTATTTTTCGAAAATCACACACGGCGCGCTCGTAATTTCGTTATTTATTTCCTGATTGCCTCAACCGGCGTACTCGCGTCTCGCGATTTCTGAATAAATGTAACACACATTCACGTAACTCGCGTATAAATCCTTCGCGAGTCCCCCGCGTGTGTCCTTTTTCTTAAGGATATCTGCGAAATTCCCGGCGCTCGCTTCGAACACGTGAAAATAATAATAACGACGAAAAGCATAACGTGAGCGAGCCTGCTCTTGTATTTTCACTCTCTTTCCTCTCCGCGGGCTTTCCACTTCTCGCCTGACCCCTGAGTAGGTGTATGTTTAACCTTTTTCGCGTCCCGAACGCTCACGGGCTTTTCCGTGTAAAGTTCACCCCGGTAAGGAAAAAAATGTATTCCTATAAGTTATTTAAAATGTTTATTTATCTAAATATTTTGCTGTGATTATATGTTTTAGGAGAAATTCGAGAATACCTGTCAGAGGAGAGGAGGTTCCTGTCAAATGTGAGTTTTTGCACATAAATTTTTACCTTTTTTTCTCTTAGTTGTAATATTTATTGATGGTTTACTTAGGCATGGTTATATTTGGTCAATGTGGACTAGTCAGACTGTTTAAATAATGAGAAATGTGAAGATAATTTTATTTAGATAAAATTAAATTTAGTTCAGTCAAATCATATACAAGTAGAGAATTTTGTACGAAAAAAAAGTATATTTTATAGCATTCTGGTAACAGTTATTTGAGAATTTTTTAATCAAAACGTAGTAATTCTGATCATTTTATAATCAAGATTATTATGATTTGTATGAAAAATTCTGAAATTTTTTCAAACCGTTATCTCAGACGGTTAGTAATTATGAAAATTTTTAAATGAAATTAATTACATTTTGTTTAAAAAATTCGAATAATTTTATAAACAAAATTTTCAAAATTTTCCAGTGTTACCACAATGCAATAATAAAACATACTAAAAATTCCGAACAAAATTCTCCTGTGTATGCTCGATCTGAAAAAATCTCTTTCAACTTAAAAAATAAGGAATTTAATGTTTTCGAGTCGATCCGTCGACCCGGTCGATCGATGCGAAAATTCGGTTGATTTTCAACCAGAGTTCTGTGCGCGACGGGAGAAAAATCGGGAAAAATGAGTCTGAAGAAACACGCTGGAGAAACCGGCGGAAAAAAGGGGAGTGGGGGTGAGAGGGAAAGAGCGCGGAGGTTGGAACAACGCTTCGCGATCGGCCGGAGAGCACCCACGCAAGCGAATGTAAATTACCGGAGGCTGTGAATCATTTTGAGAAGAGACCGAGAGCGGGTTCGTTCTCGAGTCAGGATATATCCCGCGAGCGCCCGCAGGCATCCCTTTCCCGTATACTCTTACATAAGAAACGCGAACGCATGCACACTCGCCGCAACTCGCGCGCGCGCGTCCCTAATAAATACACCCATACTTACATAAACATCGAATAACTATAAAATTGTACACACGTAGACGAGTTTATGTAGAATTTTATAGTTTATCCGTACGCTTGTTTGGACTCGTGCATAACCGAGTTCGATCCTTTCCCCTCCACCCCCCCCCCAACCCCGGAGCCCGGCATCCCTGAGAAATAAGCCCTCCGATGGCCGTGGGACAACCTTCGGGCCCGAACTCCCACCTCAAACAGGCCATTTGCATATCACTATACTTTTTCTACCTCTTTTTCTTGCCCCGCGCGCTTCTTTTTACGCCCGTCCAACTATTTATGGTACACACGCGCCCCCCCCCCCCACCGTATACCGATGTGAATGATGCGCTTCGCGCGGCTCGACAATGCTTATTAGCCGCCTTGAGCATGCATTAGCTGTGTTCTTCAAAATATATGAGAATTCGATCAATTTTTCGAAAGTTTACTCAAAGTGATACCGCGGAATCTTCGGTCACTTTGAAAATGTTATTCACCTCAGATAACTTTTTTTCGTTTTACACTGAAAACAACGTCATTTTTTTGAAATGATCAAATGTAAATTGGTTGGCTATTGATTTAGTTTTTTTTTTCAATCAGAACAGAGGTAAAATAAATAAATGTCAATTTAATCTAACAAAATAGATGATTAGAAGAATTAAATTATGAAGAAACGAATATATTTGATTATTTCAATAAAATTTTTTCTCAGTGTAGCCGATTAGTGGATTAGTGGAGATTATTGGATACATTGGCTGATCCTTGGATTTTTTCGAATTATTAATAATGATGGAAGATACATGACAATTACAGGGTTTATTATCAATCATTGTAAAAAATGTGGTGTTAAAATTGCGTTAATTTAACGCAATTCTTGGAATGGCATGGTGTTAATATAGATTGATATGCTATGTTTGATCAGTGTAAATAATTAACACAGCAATATAAACACTATTTAGTTTTTAAAATTAATGAAGTAACACTATTCTTGCTAACACCATTCGGTGCGAATGAAAAAGAGATACAGATTGAGTAACTCAATAATATAAAGAATATTTTGAAATAATGTAATTTTCGATTTGTTTGTAAGATTCATGCACATTATATGCAAATTTCTTCGTAAAAAATTCCATGTTAACAAGTTCGTAAATTATTGTTTATTTTTCTCTCTCTGAATGCAAAGATTTACCCTGATGAAGGGTAATCAACTATCTATACTTGTTCTTTTAAAAAAATTGTTTGTATACTAATTTTTTTCATAATACATGTAACGTTGATGTCGAGTAGCAAGTTTTTTGGCAATGTTTTCAAAATGTTTATATTTAAATAATTATATGCTTCCCTTCAAATACGATTAATCATTGATATACTAGAGGACCGATTTGCTCAATGATATTCGGATAATGGGTCATAAAATGATGTTTTGGTATTGGTATTTTGAGCTTCAGCTCAGGTACCTGATAGTAAATTTTTCGCGTTAATTTTCGTCCGTTTATTGCCACTTAATAGAGTGGACTACCGGAAACGTAAACAAAGTTTTATTGCAGGAAAACGTCGACTTTTAATAACTCTGAAAAATTAGCAGGTAACACCGTTTTACATTTTTACCAAATACATACCGATGTTACTATTTTACACCATTTTCTTTTACCACTCAATTTGGTTAACACCGTAAGATTTTTTATAGTGTAAGAAACAAAATTTGAATAGTTCATCGACCATTTAAATGTTTAATTAAATTGCAAAAAATATATTTTATTATATTTTCTAAATTCTCTTATCCCTGCATCGATTTCTGTGAGTACAATTTTCACCTTTGTCCCACATCTACTAGCTGTCAAATCTTATAAAATAATTGTTCTTCAATAAGTGAAACTCTCTTTATGGATTTTTTTCGAGTCGAAGCCTGTAAATATATAAATAATTTTATATACGAAAAATTACAAAATGTTTTTTTTATACTGTATTAATAGTTTTTAAAAACATGTCATAATTTTTATTCTACAACTGCAAAATTACTAACGTTTTATATGAAAAATCCAAAAACTTTTTCCAAACTGTTACGACAGAGAGAAAAATAGCAATATATCATGAAAATTTCTCACAACTTTTTCCGAGTGCCTTTTTCAAGAGTAAAACATTGCGCAATGAGTGAGCGAGATTGAGAGCGTACACACGTACCGGATCGAAGTTAGTGGTAATTCCGATCTAGGCGGAGAGCGCGCGAGAGACGAGGCCCGGCCCGTGGCTGGCGGGGGCGTTCGGGACGTCGGCTGTGTGGGGCACGGCACGACGACGCGTCGGTCGAGCCGGAGATGCGCGTGTGTGCTCTCTCTCCCGGTCTGTAACACGAAAGTGCACCGGAGTGCATTAAGGAACGTAAAGAGAGCGAGCGGGAGAGAGCGAGCCATGCACGGGCCCGGAGCGTTTGTTCTCTCATTGAAGACGGAGAAACCGAGAAAGGGAGAAAATAAAAGATGCCCGTTCGGAATAAGATGTAGAGAGAAGAAAAGATAGAGAGAAAAAGGGACAGAGAAGAAACAAAAATAGAGGGAAAAAAAAGCATATAGGGAAGAGAGGAGGATAGAGAAAAACGCGGATAGAGAAGAAAACAATCGGATGTAGAGCGCAAGAATGAGCGAGAGCGAGAAAAAGTGAAAAGAGAGAAAGAGAGAAAGAGAGAGAGAGAGAGAGAGAGAGAGAGAGAGAGAGAGAGAGAGAGAGAGAGAGAGAGAGAAATAAAAGGAGAAGCATAAGAAAATAAGAGAGAAAAGCTCGAGAGAGCGAGAGATAAAAAAAAAGAGAAGAAATAAGAGAGAGAGAAAAGCTCGTGGCCGCTGGTCCTTCTCGGCCGTGCGCCTCCTCCTACTCTTCTTGTGCAGCGCACTCGCCGCCGCCCGCCTCTCACTGCAATTAGGGAATTGCCTCGGGTATACCGTCGCATTCATTCCGATGCGAGCGCAACTCTCGCTCTCTCTCTCTCTCTCTTTCTCTCCCAATGCTGTGTTCTTTTCGCTCACGGGACTCTCTCGCGCGCATTTTCATACACTTTTTTATCCCCCCCCCGTCCCTCGGACCCCGTATGGAAATACACCCGGAGATAAATGTATATATGTATACAATCTGAATCGTGGACAAAGGTGCGATGGATTGTTTCAATACAATGGACGTTTTCGCGAGAATTCTGCATAATGTGTTATGTAGCACGCTCCGGGGATAAAGCGAGAGAAAGGAGGGACGACCCGTGAGCTAGCGAACAAAGATCGGCCCGGGAACAGATTTTCCCTCTCGCCGTGCTCTCGTCCGACACACGATGTGTGAAACTGGCACAGCCTGAAAACCCCCACGACGGGCTCGACAGAACGTAAAACAAACGATTCGTCCTTTTTATTATTTTTTCTTTCCCTTTTCTGTACTAGCTGCCGGTGACCCAAAAAATAATTTACACGTCGAGAATATATACGGGCAATCCCCAAAAAAAAAATTTTGAAAAGTATACGGAATGTTTTTTTTTTCTACTGTGAAATATGATAATTGGAATACTGCTTTTAAAGAAATACTGCTTTTTTTTGTACAAATAGAATTTTATATCGAATGGTGGAATTTTTATGTGGATCAAAATGTGTAAAAGAATGTAATAATTGTTGTGACTGTTTTATGGTTTTTCGAGCAATGCTTTTCTCTCATCGATGCTTTTCAAAATGATCGACATTTTTCCTTTCGGTAGTAAAAATGGTATCGGGGGGAGGGTGTTATCGAGATTTTTCAGGAATCGCCGGGGGCGAATTATTCTTAACCATCCTCGAGGAAATTCCCGACGGCGATTTCGTCGGAAGATATTCCGACGCTTCCAGGCAATAGACCGGCAAACTTTTTTGCCTTATCCCTCATCCCCGCTTCTTTATCTTAATTTTTTTCCCTTCATTTTTTTTCTACTCCACTTTTTGCCACTCCACCGTTTCTTCGATAGGGTTTCTCAGAGTCGTTGCCACTGCGCTATCTCACTCAAAGTTTCGTCTATTTATACAAAAGAGAATTTATAACTACCCATGAAAAATCATTTTAAAAAATAATTTGATTCTTAATTTTTAATTAATATCGTATCTTCATTTTTTCTCACTTTTTTCCTCTAATTATCTCTATATTCCTCTATTTATATAAAATAATATTTCTTATTTTATTCGTTTATTTTTTAAAGTTTAGTTCAGTTCTACTTATACAGTTTACATAAAATATAAAAAAATTTTATACTGATTTATCGAAAAATTTAAATATACGAGCAGCAACGCGGCCGCTGCGCGGCCGCTTTTTCCGTTTCAACATGTTTGAATTGATGTTTTACAATTATTCTAAGCGTATATACTTCATACAATTTCGTTTAATACGCTGTATAAATTGATTATGAGTTTCATGTCTTTTTTAAAACAGAATATTTGATGGCAAAATTTCTTGCAGATAACAAAAATATTACTTATACGGGGCG
>JAPYYW010001766.1:0-25762 GCA_030522545.1 Cremastinae sp. A BG-2022a | reverse complement strand
GTACATATGTTCTTTAACATGGTGCTCAAGTGTGTGTCAAATTTTAAAAGGTTTCTCTACCTAGAAGACGAGATATTTATTGTGGAAAATCATATCTTTGTGTAACTTTCCATAAGAGCCTGTGTTCAAAAATGCGATTTTCAACGTGAAATATCCTGATATCTAGATAGAGAAACCTTTTAAAATTTGGCACCAATCTTTATACAGCATGAAAAAAGGTTTATCTAGTTTTTTAAAAAAATCTATAGAAAAAAATTTGAACTGATGATTTTACCTTTACATAGGAAGCAAATTTTTGAACGGACTCTCGCGGTAGAAATACCTTAAATAATCGATAGGTAGATGTTTGATAAAGAGTCTTTAAGCTTGATTCACTCTAGTTGGAGATTGCTCAATCTCGTTCAAGGTAGAAGGATTTCATTTGACTCTGTCTCTCCAACTTGAACATATGGGAGATCCTAGCCAGCTTGTTATTGTGTACTTTGCCCCGGTAGAAAGGGAGCTCAATCCACCCTACGTTGCTGCGGAATTAGTCGTGCTTGGCACATGCCGCAGCTTAATCTTGTACCCGTCTTGAAGCTTTGAGAAACCGGTTCAGACACGCGCTATTCTTGCCTATGCAAATCCAGCGTGTTAAGGTTTTTTTTATATTTTTTTATAAACGGTAGAACTTCCCAGACCGATCGATTTTATGGACACCTTGAATACTTTGATATTTGGGTATTCGAAACACACTCGATACTATCAAATAATTGAATTTCTCCAATATGTCAAATTTTGAATAAAATTGTGCTGTATAGTCTTTTAAAAACTGACATAATGATCCTGCTGATGATCACAATTTATTCTCGCAATAAAACGGATGAAAAAGATTCAAATAAAGTAAATGTCATTGAACCTAGGGTGGGCGGAAATGGCCATTGCATAATTGTGATGATACAGCGAGTTCGATGAAACGTTTTTCGTTGGAGAGATCCGCTGCGGAAGCCGGGAGTATGTTAATGGGCATTAATGGAGACATCAGATACAAACGATCGTCCGTAACCGTTGAACAGGATATGGAGATCGACAGATCAACAATTTCCACATGACGACGTGTATTATGGAGAATCTGGGAAGCCGATGTACGTCCTGGTCTGCGCAGATAAAGGGCGTTCCTTGGGGACCAGATAATGGGTGATATACTACGTTCTACCATCCATATGCATAATCCGAAGCTCGCATTATCCTCTCGCGTGTTATAATGATATTATATAATACAAGTATACGAGCAGACTCTCGAGCTCGGTGACTCCAGGGAGGAAGAACGTCTGGTCTTGAAAGCGACTTGGTTTTGAGAAATATGGCCTCAATGCGATCTGAGTATACGATCTTTCGATTTTGTGAATAAAGTTCGATGGCAGAGCAAACTTTCAATGATAAATATATCAATTATGTAAGCACGAATGGACTCGAAATTAATCCGTGAGTCAAGATAATCGTATCGCTGCAGTCCAAAGCCATGAACAACTAATTGATGATATTTATTATAAAAATATATAGGATCGTATATTTTTTTGTATAATTTTTTAAATAATTGCAATATTGGATTATTTTTATCAACTGGTAATTTGTATATCATTGTATATAATTATATAATGATTTCTCGTTAGTGTCGATTATATTTGCTGAAGCCAATCATTTGTCAAAGAGAAATCTATAGGGTTATGCAACGATAATCTGGATAGTTAGTATATTGTAGACTTTAGAGGGGTAGGCCACTCTAGAGGCCGAAAAAATTAGATTATAATGAGCCACCGATTTTTTTTTCGATTATATATAATAATAGTTATAGAAGTACGTAGGATTTTTTTCGATGTATTGATTTTTGGTAAAATGACAATGTTTTTAAAATTTTTATATTTAAGTATCAGTTCCTTGAAATAATTATGCTTCACCTCAAACCTGGTTGACCAAAGATGCCCTCGAGAACGGATTTGCTTAATGATATTCGGATTATGGGTCATAAAATGATGTTTTGGTATGCCAAATTTCAGCTCAGGTACCTGATAATAAATTTTTTCGCATTAATTCTCGTCCGTTTATTGCCACTTAATAGAGTGGATCGCGAGAAAGGTAAACAAAATTTTATTGTAGAACAGGTATGGGCGAAACTCGATACTTTTCTGAAAAATGAAAATTATTTCATCGATGGTGCAATAAACATCATCCATTGAAAATTTTTCATTTTTCAAAAAAGTATCGTGCAAGTAATATACCGCTCAATATCTTTTACAAAACACTCCAGTGTTACTAATTTACACCATTTCCTTTTACCACTCACACTATTTGGTTAATATCGCGAAATTTATACAATAGCCTACACTGAGAACAAATTTAGTTGAAAATATTTGGTCGTAACAACATTTATGTGTTTGAAATAATTAAACTTCAGTTAAATCAACCAAGAATTTATTTCAATTTGCAAAATAATGTCGTTGAACGTATTGAAACAAATATTTTGTTAAATCAACCAAATTTCGTTTTCAGTGTATATCCCCTTAAAATAAAATCCGAAACCCATACTAATTCTTTTTGGCAGTACGTTAACTGTATTCTCCACTTCTCTACTCTTGACATTATTTTTTCTTATTTCATCTTGAATGTGGCTGCTACAAAAAAATTGACTATTTTGGAATAAATTTACTCAAAAAAAACTCTTCTGCAGTTTTAAAACTCCAAATTTAACTTAAAATATGGTCTTGAGTAGAGAAATGAAGAGTAAAGTTAACGTACTGCCATTCTTTTTTAAACTCTGTATTATTGATCAATATATACTGAGGAAAATGTTTGGTTGAATCAACTAAACGGATGGTGACGGAGGGCGAAATAAATATTTAGTTAATTTAACATGCTATTCATTGAATTCAAATAAATTTTTGTTTCTGTGCCTTTTGTTTTAGACACGGAAATAAATGTTTGATTGAATATAAAAAAAAATCATGTTAAATTAACTAAATATTTCTTTCGCCCTCCGTCACGCGCCCGTTCAGTTGATTCAACCAAACATATTTCCCAGTGTAAAAAAAACTATTAAAAACCGAAATCAATGATGAAAATATCGTTTGAACTGGAGAAAGAGGAGCGAAAGTCACAGAATTATGTATCAAACATGCAAATGTATACGTTGAGCAAACTTTAATGAGGAACGTCTTAAATTAGTGTAATATGAAAGGAGTCTCCAAAATATACGAATGAGTTAAATTGAGGAAACTCTCAACACGTACCTTTTGAGCGTACATACGTTATATTGGAAAAAAAAGCATGGGCGTAGGCGAAGCCATTACCTGAAATTTAATTGGAGAAGGAGCAAAAGGGACAGAGAGGAGATTGCATTTGGAAAATAGACTCGCATAATTTGATACAGCATATGGAAAAGTGCGACGGGGAGGTCGTACTCGGCGCGTAGAAGTCGTGTTCTCCGGGACGCTTGCGTATCGGCTCGAAGCGCCCGTTGCTCGGGGCAACCGGATGGGGATGAATCTCGGGACGCCCGGCGTCGGTTATCCAGTTGTGCGGGTGGGGCTGTTGGTCTCTCAGTGCGCCCGTTGACACCGTACTGACCACGTACAACGAGAGAAGCCTCCGTTTTCCCCCCTCGGCTTCCCCCCTGTCTCTTTCTCTCGCGATTTCTCTCCCAATTCTCTCTCGGTGTCTCCGGGGCTCTCTTTTACTTTCCGTTCTTACTCCCGCTCGCTCGGGACACACGGGAGCACCTCCCCACCGAAGTCGAGCGACCACGCGGACGAGACGCGAACGCCGGTTACGAATCGTCGTCGCGGACGCTCCGGAAAATTTCATTAAACGAGGAGCCAAACGTTCGGCGTGTCTTTTTGACACGCTTTTATTTTATCATTACTTTTGTGCGCGTGACTTTTTTTTGAAACTCCGATGAGGATCGAGGAGAAAACTGATTTAGAGTACCGAACGAATAAC
Organism: Cremastinae sp. A BG-2022a; assembly: GCA_030522545.1. Classification (NCBI taxonomy): domain Eukaryota; kingdom Metazoa; phylum Arthropoda; class Insecta; order Hymenoptera; family Ichneumonidae; species Cremastinae sp. A BG-2022a. The sequence continues at coordinate 21,787 of JAPYYW010001766.1, read as the reverse complement.
ACGAGCTTGGCGTAAAATGAACCGAACGCAAATAATGGCTCGAAAAGTGTTGAAGAATTTAATAAAGGCTCGCCTCGCCGACTTGACGGTTAACCGAATCGCCGCCGCGCACGTTTAACCCTCGAAGGTTGGAAAAAGAGGGAATAAGAGAGAGAGAGAGAGCCTGTGGGATACGAAGAATAATCGTGTGTGCGGGGGGTTGTGCTCTCGCCGCGCTCTTTATTTCCCTCGTCACATTTTTGCGAAAACCGCAGAACCGGAGTCGACGATGCGAGGCACAAAAATGTACGCTCTGGAGCGGTTGATTAAAACGGAAAATTAATTCCACGCGCATTTAGCACCGAGCGAAAAATTCTCCTTAAGACGCGCTATGAAAATAGAAGAAAAGAAAATTTAGTAAGAAAAATTCATTGATCGAGTCCTGTTTAGAAGAAAAAGTTCGAGAGCGCACCGGCACGTTGAAAAAATATTTCGTAACAGCAGAAATCGCCTGAATTTCGTAAAGAGCTCAACCTACGTCGATAAAGATTAAAGAATTTCATTGATAAGAATAAATAGATCGAATTTTGTGGCTGTGAGTGTTTCTGGATACCGAGAGAAAAATAAACGCGCTCGCCGCTCCGGGGTTGAATGAATTCTTGATCCTCCGGTCTGGGAAGCTTAATTCAAAGAGGCTTCTTCGAGGAGCAAAGTTCGAGGCGAATTCCCGCCTGCGTGTCTTGGATCGTAAGTAAACCAAAGAAACTATTCGTTGAAATAGAAGCTGAAGAATACTCGATATGGCTGGGTTTGCGATTTAATAAGAAAGTTTGTGAGAATCGCTTCGTTGATTGAAGAAAAAAAAAAGAACGAAGAGAACGAGGGGAGGAAAAAAAATGAATGAGCGAGATCGGGAAAGCAGGCGACACCGCCTCGGCGCCCGAGTAATTGAAGTGAAAACTTCAAGTTAAACATAACGAGATTAAAATCCCCACTGTCCTAGCGAATGATGGATCACACTGTTTTATTTCCCCCCATCCCCCTCCTTTCTTTTTCATTTTTTTCTCCCCTGCCACCCTTTTTCTCCCTCCCCTCTACACCCGGCTGTTAATTTCACGTCCGGGCTCGTTGTAAACTTATCAGTCTTCGCTCCGCGTTCCCGTGCGTCAATCTTGTTGGAAAACTTGCGAATCTTTTGGCGCAGCAGTCACGGGGGAGGTTTATCGAAAGAAATTTCTGTGTATCTTTTGCTCAGTTCATTTTATGTCTGTTGAAGAAACAAAATTGCTTCCTTTAGTTTCGTATTTCTCGGCTATCGCATATTTATTTAAAAATCGTACAAGAACAATATAATTTTTATATGATAAATAAAACGTATAAATCTAAACTGTATAAGAGCTTGACAATTGGGTAAATAGACTTGCTTAAACAACCTCGCAAGAATAAAGTAAACATAACATTATTTTAATAACGAAGTTTGTCTAGCGTGGATAAATTTGAGGGAAAAAAAATCCAAACTTGGTTCTTGAGTATTCGAGGGTACGCATCAGTTTGGGAGAGGAAAAAAGAAAAGCGAGGAAAAATAAGAGCGAGGGAAAAAGGAAAATAAAGGTTGAGGGTGGGATAGAAAATTTTTAGTTTCTCCACGCTAAATTTACTGTATGTCCTTAACTTTTCACGTCGTCCCGACGTCTAGACGTCCCGAGAGAGGCGAATATAGTCGAGTTTAAGAAGCTTCGTAGGTGGTTGTGTCCTCGGCCTCGTCGTATCCATGCAAGTAATTTATGCGGGTGTTCTCTGCAAGCTCTTCTCCTCCGGCGGCCGCGTTTTTTTTTCTCTCGTCCCGCGTGGCAAGAAAATTTTCGAGACACGTAGGGCAGCAGGACGGAGGATGAGAAGAGAGAAGGCGGCAGAGGGATGAAGTGAATGAGAGAAAAGCTCGCAAAGTAACACACGTTACCGAGTAAAATTGTCCGGGCGTGGCTTTTCCCGGTGTCGCAGGACACAAAGAAAAGTCGCGGCGCACGCCACGGCGAGCTTTCGGACTCGAGCGAGAAACGGCTAGAAGGGTCAAAAATAAAGAAATGGGGCTGTATACGAGTGAAAAAATAGAAAAGTGAGGGAAAGAGCGAAGAAAAATAAAGGAACAAGCAGGCGAAAAAAAAAACGCGAAAAAAAGAGAGAGAGAGAAGAAAGGAATGAGAGAGCAAACATGTTCCCTCTGTGAGAAAAAGTTTCTTCGCTGGCTTGACTCAAACTGCAGAGAGACAGCATTATTTTCTCTGTGCTGCGAAAAAGGCACGGGGTCTCGAGAAAGAAGAAAAAATACGACGAGAAAATGAGCTTTTCGTCCCGAGCCAGTGAATTCTTCATCGATAAAAAAATCCCGTCGCTCCTTTCAAATCGTCTTACATTATTGATTCTCCGTTAAATGCATCGGCAATCCAACTTTATTTCCTATGAATGAAATCCCTTCGCGCGTAAATCTTTTTCGGCTCTAAAATGAAAAAAAAAAGAGAGAGACCTTTCAATTGAGCTCTACCAAATCTGAAGCTTAAATTAGTTCCTCTATTGAGAAGTGTTCTACATACCCTTATGCACTTTTAACAGTTATAGATTTCAATGAAATTCTTCAAGTATACAAAGATATTCTGCCCAAAAGTTCACCCAAACTTTTCGTTTATATTATAAACAATTTTATAAATTTTACTGCAGCTTTTGAAACGGACTGTGTGAAAAATGTTTATTGACGATGATCGTATTTAGACTAAACTTATTATCAAATATTGAATTTTATTATAAATTAGTCATTCGTTTCTCTTTGTTGCTTGACATTTTGATATCAATAATTAGGTCAGCAGTGCAAAGGGAAAATCATTGGTCTTGCTCACGTTTGTTCGCTCTAATTTGAGCTAACTTGTGATTCGCATTCAGCTGGAGTGGAAAATGCACTCGGGTGTACCTCGAGAGAAAATTTTCATCCACTTTCGAGACAGGGAAATACTAATGCCCATCATCGTACTCGAATAACCGTGAAATTATAGGCACGATTATGCTATCAGTTTAATGCGCGAGCAATGATAAATTTTCAAAAGCTATTATCAGTACTCTGCAAGAGCCGGAGAAGTCGAACATGTCGATGAAAGCGCGGAACACGTATCGAGAGACCATTAGCGACGCGCATCATTTTAACTCGACTAATGTGACTTCGATGATACGAAATAAGCCCTGCACCTAATGACCACCTCCAATTACAACTATTCTATACCCTTTTTCCTCCATACCGTTCATTTTATTCCCTTCTTTTAACTCTGTGACTAAAAAACATCTTTCCATATACTTTCGAGTACTTTTTTTTTTCATTCCTGGACGAAAATTTATTCACAAACGAAATCTGCTATTTTTAATATTGAGTGATTCTGTTTGAACCCGGCTATTTTTTTGAGGTATATATATAGTTCAAAGAGAATAAAAATGGAGGAAAAAAATGGGGTGTGCGATGTACGAAGACAGAATAGAATAAAACATGCTGACGTAAAAGTGATTTACTTTGAGGCTCCGAGGAAGAGAGAGGGGATGAGAGAAATTGTTGGGGGTTGATAAACAGGATTTATATACGTGGGAAGGCTCGCATTTGATAAGATGTGGCAGAATGGTGTCGAATCGTCGAAATTGGCGCAGAAAGCACGTGTGTGCATGGGAGACAAAGTATAAGAGACTCGAAAGCTCAGTTTCTCTCTCTCTCTCTTTTCATTTCTCTCTTTCTCCGGGCTTCGGTAAATATTGACCGTGGTACTCTGCGTCGGGGATCGATTGAATTAACAATTCCATTAAGGTCTCGTGCACTCGTGAAAATTCGCCATGTCGAACTTTCTGCCTCTTGGCATATTGAGAGAGCGAGCGAGAGGGATGGAGAAGGCTAGTTACTTTCCTGTACATCCTGCTATTACTTTGCCATTGGCCCAATTGTGGCTCCCGACTGGCCGGATCTTTCTACGTGCCGCACTTTAACCTCTCCCAGGCTAAAAACCCTGGAAAATTCGATTAACTTTCATTGATTTTCGTTTACCGTAGAGACTTTCGAAATAACGAAAAGTAAACAGATTCGCGATCTCTCAACGTCACATACTATTTAATTCCCCTTTATCTGACAGGTAATTTACTCCAACTCGACGTTACAAGCATGTTTATCATTGTTTGCCCGATTCTCTCCCCTTTTATTTATCCACTTAAAATTTGTTGCGAAATTCAATTCGAAAATTATAATTTTTTTTTCGTATATAATAACGAAAGTCGTGAAAAGTTTCCAAATTTTATCTATATAAGCAATTTTAATTTGTTTGCTAATTTTCATTATCGAGTGGGTGCTTTGATGAGCAAAAAAATTGTTTTTTTTTTCTTTGGTTCGTGATAAACGTGATGATCGAGTGTTTGGACTGACGAATCGTCAGAACAAATAAAGCGGCGTTAATCCGGGTTTTCGTTGCTGATAACCTGGCGAAACGTAGCCAGCTGTTGGGAGTCTTTTCAGATCGAGAGCTTTGCCGCATCGCGTACCCCGTTTGTTTGCTCGCGGGTCGCGTGTGAGACTATTCGCACGCATACGCGGAGAAACGGTAGAAATTGCAATCTCACGTTATTCACCGACGGAATTCAAACACGAGCGGGCCCCGACTCATTTCAATGCGCAAAACCGCACGGCTCATTGCCTCCGACCACATTTGAAATTCACTTATCCTCCCCGCATTCCCTCCTGTTTCCCGTCAAAAGCGACGGATTTTAACGCCTCGGAATATAACCTTTCTCACCCCTAAATATTAACCTCCATTATTCATTTTTTTTCTCGTTTTTTTCATTATTTTTTAAGACAATTTTCATATTTCTTTAACGATAAATCTAAAAACGGTCGTACATATAATCACTTAAGGAATTTTCGAAAAGGAGCGCCTACCATTTCAAATTTGAGATATATCTTTGATAACATTTACTCATGAATTTGCACGCGTTTGCTATCTCAAAGCTTCGAAAATGTCACGTTCTTCGTGTGATAACTTTGAATTCGATTTTACAATTTTATTTTTAAAAACTACTAAAGTGTTAAAATATAATATTTGCTGACATTTACTCGTGAATTTGCACGCGTTTTCTATCTCAAAGTTTCGAAAATTTCACGTTCTTTGTGATCACTTTCAATCCGATCTTACGATTTTATTTTAAAAACTATACTAAAGTGTTAAAATATACGTTAAAAATAAAAAACCAAAAAATATTAACTTAAATATTAAAAAATATTAACTATTAAAAGATATATAATTTTTATCTAATGAAACTTATAATAACATATAATTCCCTTAACAAAGAGATATATAGCTATGCGAATTATTTCTAAACTAAATATATTTTATAAGCAGTAAAATAAAATATTACATTTAAGAGAGAATTCTAAAGAAAATTCTAAACAGTTGAATATATTTTTCACTCAATTTTATGTCGTTATAATGTACGCCATAATGTTTTTCTCTCATGGTATACTTTAACAATCTTTTTTGTATTTTTTTATCTCTTGCTCATATACTTTCTAACGAATAACGAGAAAAAATATTCATTATCGAAGAATTTTAATCTCTAAAATATTTTCAAATGAAAAATGGTACTATTTTGCCACAAAAATGCTTCGGATCGTGTTGCTCATCAGAAGCGTCGATGAATGGAGAGAAGAGGAAAGAAAAAGCTTGAACGTCGGTGCGCATTGAAACTTCATTAAATCGAATTGGCAATTTAAAGGGCGGATATTACCTTATAATCGTATCATTTATTTTGAAAGTTCCCTGTGGGGAGAGTTCATGAATTTAAGAGGCTTCGAAAAGTCAGGGGAGAAGAATGGGAGACAGCAGGGGTCGGACGATATATATACACACGCGTGACGTCAGAAGATTGTTGAAGCTTCAAGAAAGTTTGTCATCGGCAATAAAACGTCGCTTCGTGACTCGCTCATGATCGCGTGTATTAGAAAGCGTACACGGGTAAAGAATACTCCTCTCATATACCATTCTATCTCTCTCTATCTCTTTCTCTTCGACCCCTTCTGCTTTTGACAGGAAATTAAAAGTTTCTCGTGGCAGCGCAACCGTCTCCACTTTGCTTGTGCGTCTTATTTTGGTTTCTATACAGGGAATCAATCGCACGTACAAGGTGTCCCCAAATTGGACGACGAAAATCGATTTTCTGAAAAATTTCGAATAAGTCTTCGGAATTCGCGTATAAATAAAAAAAACACTCAAATACACTTTTCGTCTCGTTTTTTTAGCATCATAAATCTCTGTGAATCTTGTAAATTTCTCGGATGCTGTGCGCAGTTTCGATTTTTGGAACACACGGTATAAAAAGTTGAGCGCGTGTATAAATTGTGGATGAATTGTGAAATCGATGGCGGAATAGAATGTCCATTTGGGTATACGTCATCTCGCGTTGATCGTAATCGCCGGGTGCGGATATCGAAACTAAACCCTCACTTCGCCGGCGCGTTAGTCCAACTATATACGAGTTTTCCCAAAGAGATGAAAAGCCAAACTTTTCTTTAACGCAATTTACTCGGTCCTCCTTCTCTCGCTCAATCCGTGTTTCTCTCGCTGAGAGCTTTTTAACGTTTAAAAGAAAAACGCCGAATAAAATTTACCTTCGTCCTGCCGCCTCCGCCGGGCTCGCCGAGATGCGTTGAGTTACGTTTTTCCGAAGAAAAGTTTTATCTCGATATCGACAGCTGTCACCTCAAATATATCTTTCGCTCAGATCTACGAAGAGCAACTTTGCTTCATAAATGTGGCCCGGTGATTTATTATTTTTCTCAGAGATTTTCGTTACTCTTTTTCTTCATCATTTTCTTTTATTTTTCTTTCTTTTTTTTGTTGCTTGTTCATTAAAAGTTTTCCTCGGACAATTTTTCTTCGCTTTATCTCCTCGCGAAAAAAATTATTTCTCGATCAACCTCGGTCCAACGCTTTCAAATCCGTATAGCAAACTTGATTCTCGCGGGCTCCGAGATTTGGAAGCTCGCCGGATCGCGATCCCGCGCGAGCATTCGACAGCACTTCCCACACGTTCGTTTTCTCGATCGCTTTTTCCAAGTTTCCCCGATTTTATTGATACGGAGTAGATCTATGGGAAAAAGTAACGGCGCGGAGTCGCTGGGTAGGGAAAAAAAACGAGAAGAAAGGAGAGGATTGTTGCGAGCCAGTCGTATTTCTCCCGATAAATGGCTCGATCGTGCGTTCACGTGTATCGACGAACTTTCGACCGCGAAAAATTTTCTCCACTTTTCTCTCCCTTCGGAGAAAATAAATTGTTCGTCTTCGCGTGTGTTCTTGCGTTTTTCCCCACTCTCTGTCTTCTTTGTTTCTCACTCTCTCCTTTTTCCTATTTCTTTCTTCGTTTTTTTTTTTAACTTTTTTTTTATTCGATTTTTTGTTCATTCCCGAAATGGAGAAATATCTAGTTTCGGGCTCTAGGGCGAATAAAAAGTCCGTTCACGTTGTGTTCACCCTTTTTCGTGTTCGCTTGCATGAAGTCAAGTGGTGATACAGAGGCTGCTTAATGGCACGATCGTGCTGCCACACGATCGACAAAACTTTCTCGAACCACCTGGGTCCTCTCTTTTATTCTTTTCTCTTCCGTACGGTTTTACCTCAAGAACGAAACAAAAGAGAACCGCAACACGGACTGTCGTGCCGAAAACAAACGGTTCGAGAAAAATTAATGAACTCGAACCACACCAATTTCGAATATCAAACAGATCGATTTAATTTTCATTACTTTTCGCTTAACTGATGCCATTAATATTTTAATATAATTATTTAAAAAATTTTGGTCCACTGATTACTTCCATCTAACAATTTGTTAATATTTTTTAAATTTAATATACCATCAAATTTTTATTTTTTACTCTGAAAGCCGATATTTTACATCGCAGGTTGCTCTGATTAAAAACTTTATAACGGAAAGTTAGAGGAAATGATTGAACGAAAAAGCCCTCACTGCTTAACCAAATGAATGAGAAATTTAATTAAAATGTTTGACTTTGGGTTTATCGAGTTATTTTTAATTATTGTTTTTGCCTCTTCTTGTCAGACTCTGCATGGAAAATCGATGAATATCTACCCAGTAGAAAGGGAAAGGGGAAAAAATGCGTGGCTCGAGATTTGTTTAAATTTCGAATGCGTGAGGGCTGTTCGATGGGGGGGATATAAAAAAGAGCTCTCGTCTGTTGTCACTGAAAGGGGGGAAGGAAAAGGGGAAGAGCTTTTTTTTCTCTTTATGAAAAAGCTCGCCCTCGAGGCATCTTCAGGGCGCAGAACAGGGCAGTAGAGATTTCCAGGCCAGAAGAATCGGGGAGGAGAGAAAGTGCAGGAAAACAAGAATAAGAAGAGAGCACAAAAGGGAATGAAACGAGAGAAAAAGTGTAAAAAGGAGAAAAAAAATGAAAGAAGAAGATATAACAAAAGGGAAGAAAAAAGAGAGCAGGAGAGAGAAAAAAAGAAAAACAATGGAGGGGAAAAAAAGAAGAGGAAAAGGTTGAGTTGGAAGGGAGCGAAGGGATGAGGCAGTTTTCTCTTTACCGTGTAGTCTCTTTCGCATACATATCTTCGGTATTATCTCACTTTATCGTTCCTATGCAAAAAGCTTTCCCCGTTGCAAGGACTTTCGCTTCCTCCCCGCATGCAGAATATTTTTCCTCTCTGTATCTTCCCCTCTTCGTTTTTTAATTTTTTTTTACTTTTTGAGCCATCTTCATCCCTCTCTCCTCCCCTTTTCTTCATGCAACCATTCGACGCACCATTCGACCGAGATTTCCACCGGTCGCTCGAAAATCTTCGCTCAGGAAAATATCTCCCCGCGGTTATTCGCCGTCTCGTCCGTATTCGCGCCACATCTGACAGAAATTTTATTCTAGCAATCTCCAAAGATTTCACTTGTTCCAATTGGAGACACGAAAACAACGATAAAACTTTTCAACGAGCCTAGAAATATTTTTTACAGCTTTTATCACGGTACAGAATGATTTTTTGTCATTTTGACATTATTCATGGAACATATTTTTTTAATCACAAAAACTAAACAGTCGAATTACGTTATTCTTATTTAAACCGATATTATTTTATTCTCTGCAAAATGTAAAATTTGATCTATTTGATAAATAGATAAGTAATCAAAGTTTGGATGAAAGTTCATTTAAGGTCAATGAATGAAATTTATAACTTAGTCTAGATTTCGACTTGATTGAAGAAAAGAATTGGTTGAATCATCATTGAAAATATTCGAGCACTTGGCAGAGTGAGAAAGCGTAAACTTTCATACTCCGTTCGTAATAATGTTCGATTGGGAGTACGGCAGCGTTCATCTGTTTTTTCACGAAAATAGGGAAAATCTTCCAAGAGGAATAAGATGCACGCCAATTGCATCGGAACGTTCCGATTTCCATTTGATTTTCGATTTTTTTCTCTCTTCTCACCCTCTGGGAGGGACTTTCTTAAAGAAATTCAATCAACGGGAAGATTAGCCAGGGAGGAAAACTTGAAACGATTTCTGGAAGGAATCGCCCTTTTTCGGTGCATTCTCGTTTCTTATCGCTCCGCGCGGCGTTCTTGCGCGCCAGGAGCCCTTAACAAACTCTCACGAACCCTTATTATTGCCCAGGGGAAAAACGGGGACTCGCTGCGCCTTCGACGATAATAATCCGAGACTCGTTAACGAGTCGAAGCAGCAACCGAGACTGATTTATATCGTCCACTTTCAAAGAGCGATAAAAAGGCGAATAAATTGGTAGACTCTATTCTCATTTTATACAGATATCTCTTCCCCGTCTTTTTCTCAATGGAAATATGGAAAACTTTTGCCCTGATAATAGATAAAACCAGAAGCTAAGTTTAGTTAAGTATCCATTACGATATTTTTACTTCGTCGAAGTATTTTTTCCCCCCTGCTTTTCCTTTTCTATTACTTGTTCATTATTTCTATTAACAATAAATTGAAAGAATTCGAATCTCGCTCGAATCTTGGGCCCTTTCAAAAAAAAAATGTGAAAGTATTTCAAAGTAACGAGATGAGAAGAATTTTGTTCACGTGTTATACTTTTATTTCCAAGTAGTACATTCCGTTATGTTGACAGATAATTATAAATTCTCGATCCTTTTATATTTTATTAATCGACTCTGAAGGTTTTTAAATTCACTTGAAAATTAACGCTGTATCAATTGAGAATAAATTTGTGATAAAAATTCAATTTATTCTCCATAACACGTTTATTCACAATTTATGCGCTGGGCTGTGTTTTTTCTTTGTATTTTTTTACTCAAGTAGTACGATCCTTTTCGGTCAGACCGAAAAACGTAACCTTTTATTTCCGAGCGCAGAATATCCTGTTTGTCCCGTGTAGGTGGGTGACACGAGAAAAAAAAAGAGAAGGCTGAATGGAGAGAAGCTCGTTTTGCTGGTGGCGAGGAGAAGCGAGAAAAAAAGGGCTGTAGAGAATACACGCAGAATATACACAGTAAGAGTCTGGAATGTGGTCGTAGCAGAGGCCAGGACGAAACGGCGGCGAAAAAAAAAACGAGAAAATTTTCATTCGTCTCGAGGGTGTGCTAAGGGCAAAGTGGACACGCTTTATACGAAATATCCCGCATTATTCTCTTTCATGCGCGCTTTCCTACACGCCGCTCGCGATGTACCGAATCGCTTTATTATTTTTTTTATCTCGATGGGCGAGTATACCGTTCATTTTATTCCCACGTACGCTTTACGAGAATAATACTCATTCGGCCTGAATAAAGCTTGAAAAAATTGTTCCATTCGACGACTTACTGACCTTCCCATTCATCCCTTTTAATTAATTTTCGTGTAAAAACAATAAAAACGAATCGTACAGCGAATAGCAGAGAATGGAGGGGGAAAAAAACGTGAAAATGAAAGGAAAAAAAAATCAAAAAGTGCATGGAAATATTTATTGTCCGATACTTTGGGTACAGAGTGAAATATGAGTGCAAAAGCCTCTTGTCGGTGGCTCGATAGCGAACGAAAGGGGTTGGGATCTTTCCTACGTGTAGCCGAACACACGGTGTACATCGTTCAAGAACGTATGAGCCAAACACGGAGTGGGAGAAAGTGCATGCATGCATAATACCGAGATATCCCCACGTACCGGGTGTCCCGAAATTCAATGTCAATGCCATAAAAATAAGAATCTTGACGAAATTCTGAGTCGAAAAGTATTTTAGCCCTTTTGGATCCGACGTACGAGCGACGAGTTATTTAGGTTCTAAAACGAGCCAATCCCACGCGAATCACGTGACCGTGAGCTCATTGGCCGAACTCGAATCATTGGATAAATCTTCGGGAATCGTTCGGATCGAAAAACGCTCAAATACTTTTCGTTTCGAAATTTTTTCAAGAATCCGTATTTCCGTTGTTTACAATGAATTTTAAGGACTCCCGGTATAGATGGAAGTTCAGTATACAAAGAACGAGAGAGTACAGCAACATATTTTAGCCCCGAAGTCAGCAGGGCCTCCTCGAGCAGAAAGTAGATACTCTCGGTTTATCTCGGAGGAAAAGTGCACAGGAAGGTGAACGTCAAAGAGGATAAAATAACAAAAAAAAACAGCATGGGGAAGGTTACAGAGATCAGCAGAGTCAGGTACACATATCCGATTTATCGAGTAGAAAAATAACATTTGTTACCGATTTTTTATCTCCATTCCCACGTTATTATTTTTTCGACAAGTCCGCAGGCTGTTTCTCGTTTCGTTATATTTTACCGGGAGCTCGTCAGACACTGCGCAATGGAATGGAAATTGTAACGACGGAATAAACTCGGTTATTTGGCAGGGGAAGAACAAACATTCGATTCATACAGAATTGTCAACATCCTCTGAGAATTCACATCAGTTACACTACAGTATTTGCATTAAAATATTGAAATATGGGGAAACATTGAAATTTTATAAATTTATAAAAGTTTCATCAACCACTGTACTTTCATTATTATTCAACAGATTATTCAGCAATTTCATTCTATTTTCGTTTCTGATGAATGAATCTTCGGTGAATATTGAATTAGCGAATAAAATATGAAAGGAAATGATCGTTTCAAAATAATATTCTGTGTAAGCCCAAAAAAAGCAAACACACCAACTTTTGTCAAATATTGTAGTTTAGATACTTCGAAACCGTTCACCGAAGCGTTCAACTTGTTTGCACTCGTGTCGCTCGATGCGAACTCACAGATGTAAATGCGTTCGATGTTTACACGTAGCATAGTGAATCGTTGGAAACATCGAAACAACGAATTAGAGGAAAACACGCTCGCTTATACGTTTCGGTGCGGCAGACAGAGTGCCATTATCGTTGAACAATTTCTGCAGAAATAAATTTGATCCTGGAGGATTATCGAAATCGTGAGGCTTTTGAAAAACAAGGACGCTCGAGCCCTCCCCTGTACAAATGAATATCAGGTTATATCCGTGTGTATTGCACTTTTTTTTCATCTGTGCTCGTTTAAAAATTCATTATCAATTTTGACCATTTCGCACGATTTTATTGGTGAAAATATCGTTCAGATATTTGTGTGCCAATAGCAGATATTTGAAGAGTGCAGAACTTTTTTTTCCCTCTCTGCTCGTTCATTTTTTATTTTAGAGCCAATTTTGCTTCTATCGAATTCGCAAAGTTTTTGAAAAACGAGAACACTCGAGCCTTCTACGAATCGCATATATTACCGATGAAAAACTGATTTTTATGTTTTTCGTGCAAAGTTTGACAGTGAAAAAAGAACAAATTTGTTATACATAGAAAGAATTTAATTCAAAAACTTACTATGTATTTTTCATCGTAGAATAAAAAAGTTTGAGAATTTTTCATACCACACAATAAAATAAGCGTGTGATCATTTTTATAATTGTCTTACAAATGCAAGAAATCTTAAAAACTTCCAGTCTTACTATAAAATAGGTAAAAACATAGTAATTTTTTAGACGAAATTCTCTCAGTATGTGAATTTTTGATGAAACATCAGAGAATTTTTTTTCGGAAAATTGCTTCTATCTAAATATACATACATGAAATTATTTTTCATAAAGATAAAAAAAAATTAAGAGAAGCGTCGAAACAAACTCCTCGATGAGAATTTCTGAAATAACACGACCACACTGAGAGAAACAACGATAGTGAATTTTATCATAAAGTTACAACTATGCTGATTATTTTATAAATAAATACATATTTATCGTAAAATAAAGTATATTTAGAATAGAATCTGAATAGAATATAATTAATTCCATAATAATTAGTGTAGTTGTCACTTTTGCATACTAAAATTTATCATTATCTTTTCTTTCAGTGCAAGACCAATATTTCGAATATTTTTGTATGTTTTATTTTATTCTTTATTTATACAAACTCTGGTTTCGTAAACTCGTTACGAGTTATCGATCGAGGGATATATATATATTTTTTTTATCATTCTTGCAAGCCGCACGATTTCCACGTGTGTTTGTTCCGGCACCTCTCTTTTCGTTTTTCATCTCACGAGCGTGAATTTATGTCGGAGCTGCTATTTCCCGACGCGAGTACGGCTCGAATAAATCGAGTTCCGGATATACAGAATCGCGAGGTGGAGACAGCTCTCGTTGTATTTTTCCCCTTTTCTCGTTTTTTTTTTCAACATTTCTACATCGGTGTTTCTCTATATCAGCGCCCCGCGTCGCGCCCTCGACACCCTCTTCAAACTCGTGGGTCGGAGTCCTCGTGAAAGAACGCCGACAGACAGCGTTCCTGGCAACCATAACTCCGGCGTACACACATTTTTCGTGCCCGCTGAAATGAGGAACGATACATATGGGGAAGCGATGAAAAAAAAATGTATAAAAAGCATCCTGCGAGATCGACTACCGGGCTGGTTCATTTTTTTTCCGTTCCTCGATGCGTGAAAAAAAAGGGCCTCGGATTAAAACGAGGAAACGAAAACGAGAGAATTATTCTCCTTTTTTCCGAACCAGAATTCAACCCTCTCCGCTGTCACCCTTTGTCTCCAAAACAAAATACGAGCCAATTTCCATTTTAATTCGAAACAATTGTACCCAAAAAATAGCCAGAGGTTTGTTTTTACTCGCACAAATTTTAAAGGGTTCGAAAATAAAGTAAAAATTCATTACGTGAATCGAAAATGGTAAAAGTTCGCAGAGGATAGCAATTGTTTCGGATATATTTATTTTCTTGATTCATGATTATTTTTTATTTCTCTATTCTTTCTTTTTTTTCGTTCTGTTTTGCCAGCATCGTTTACGCGATCAGCCGGTTGTTCGAAAAGTTGGCCGTGTAACTGGGCTTCGAGGCTGGAGACTTCTGCCAGCTTTCTTCGCACAGTCTCTCGCGTGTTCTTACCTCAACGCCAACTGGGACACGAGTATAAAGTTTCTTCGAAACTTTGGCCCTTCTCTCAACCCTTTCTTTTCGCTTCTTCGTTCGTCTCTCCTTCTTTTTCTCCTCATTCGCCTTTAAACATTGAATGCACGAGTTGCCACATTCTCTCGTCGAATTTTGGAAATTATATCGGTTTTTCTATATACGTTCTCGAGTTTAAACAGCAGCGTTCTGCGAAAAGTTAAGAAAGCGGTAATTGTCACTTGGGGACTATTTTTCGGGTATTAAACTCGAGATATTTCTTATCGCGAAATAATTTTATTTCAACAGATTTGTGCAATTTTTTACGTAGTATAATTCATTTTTCACATAGTATAATTCATTTTTCACGTATAATTCATGAGAATAAATACAAGATAATCATTTTTTTAAGTATCTATTTCAGAAATGAATTTATGGATAAAAAATAATGAAAAAAAGATGTGCGTTTAATAATTTGACACTTGCGTTGAGATGATTGTTCGATTTTGTCAAATTTTATCGAGCAAGTGAATTCTCGATTTGAGCGAGAAAAATCTTCATTTCAATTTCCGTTAATGACGAGAAAAAGTGCGACAAAAACTGGGTAGAGAGACAGAAAAAGAAAGAGAATAATCGGAGGGGGAAAAAAAATTAGTAATGAGAATAAACGTGCGGAGGGAAGGTATACGCTAACGACTTTCTTTTTGCTCGTTCCAGCCTGGCTAATTAGAGTCATGGCGCGGTGTACTTGGGCTCTCGCCTTTTTCCTTTTCCGCTCTCTCGCTGTGACGAGCTGACAAAAAACAGGCTCCCGTGTGGTCGAGAAGGATATCTTTGTGGCGCGCAGGGGGGAAAAAAAGGACGAGCCTTCTGTTCGAAAGGACATTAGCCCGGGAACCGGAAGTGAAAATATCCGCAAAGTTTTGGAGCACTCTGCGCGGGCTCGCGAGCATTTTTGTCTTTCTCAAAATATATACACGTTTTATCCTCGCGTTTATTTATTTACACGTGTGCACATTTGACGCGTGTTCTTCTGGTCTGCTGACGTCGAAAGTTGAAAGCCTTGTGAACGCGGACCGGAACCTCCCACGCGGATTAGCGAAAGATCATTTACGAAGTTTCAGCCACGTGTCTTTTTGTCCAATCCCATCAGTAGTACGAGCACGGGTAATCTCCAGAAAGAAGTCTTTTTCTCTTTTCTCATTTATCTCAGTGCAATTATTTTAGTTATCTTATAAAATTTTTTTGCCTCATATTATGTTTTTTGTTAATGGTCGAGAGCACTTACAGATTTCAATCGAATTGGTGAAAGCTCCCTTGAATTTTATTGTAATATATTTTCTTACTTTTTTTTTTGATAAATCAGATAAAATTTTCGGAAGGACTTTCTTGGTATATCTCATCAAAAGGTATAACGATACATTATAGTGTGTTATTTATTGAAATTTTTTGCTTCGTTATCCTTTTTATTATGGATAAAATGAAAGAAAGCACTCATTAGAGATTGTAAATACCATCAGAATCGTTTCATAATTTCTAGAATTTTATTAAAATATGTGTTATGATTTCTATTGAAAAAATTGCATATAAAATAAACAAAATTTTCAACAGACATCTTAAAAAGCACAATAGAAATATCATATTATTAAGAAAAATGAAAGAAAAACTGAGAAGATTATCGAAATTTTTTTTTTGAGATACAACACTGTATTTTGAATAAACTGAGAAGTTTTTATAGAATATAATAATAACAATGATTTGATCCGCGAGAGAGCTTTGAAGGGGGTTTGTAGGAGACAGGATTTTAGACGTTAGCTCGAGTCCTTTGAAAGCGAACACAGTATAGCGGAGTTTCGATCGTGCATATATCTTCGAGCTTTAAATAGCACGAGTTGCCGAAGCCCGGAGAAGAACGTCGCGAAACCCTTGACTCGAGAGCCCAATGGAGCTTTTTGCTTTTTTTATGGGAGGTCGTCTCAAGGGCGATCGAGCGAAGCTTTAGCCTAATCCTTTCTGCGACCTCGGGAAAGCTTACGGCGAATACCGCCAGCCGGCAAAAGTGTATAACCCGAGAGATCGGGATTTTTAGGGAAGAAAGTGCCAACTTTCTTTCCCCCTCTCGCTCCTCTCTCTCTCTCTCTCTCTTTTTTTTCTCCTCTCAGAAAAACGTCTCAAAGTCTCGGAGAGACGTGGAATTGTAAATTCTCGTTCTCTTTCCTCGTGTGCGGATGAACACGCAACTCTTTTATCCCCTTTTTCTCAAAACCCCTCATTCATTTCAGTCTAGTGTCATATATCCGCTGATGAAAATTTTCATAAACGCTTGGACCTTTTTTTTCTATTTATAAAAAATTTATAATATTTAAAAAATTCTTCGTATCATATCTTGAGTCTTTACATTGTATCTTTGATGTAAATTAACTATAGTGGTAGAGTGAAATAAAAATAATAACCGATAAAAAATATATGATGAACTAGTTTACTAGAAAATAGTTTATAAAAAATTTTGAGAGAAAATTAAAAGTATTTTAAGGTATTCCTTACACGTAGGGATGGATTTTGCAATGATAAAATGATTATATAGATATTACACCCAATTATGAAAAATTAAACATGATTTTATGTTTATTTTCAAATTATATTTTATAAAATTACATTTTTGAGATTATACATGGGCTCTGAGTATCAAATCGAAATAATTCTTTCAAATGTTCGATGACCCTATATTTTTATGCGATAAATAAGGTTCTCACGTAAAAATCTATTCATATCATATAATATTTATTCATTATCTGAAGATAATAAAGATGTAATTTTTTCAATTGAAATGGAGAAAAAAACGTTTTTGCCATTGACACCTATGCTAAAAACCATAAATTCAAATAAAAAATTCTCTGTTTAAACCTCAATAACGTTTAATTAAAAAAGGTATTTTTAATCATTTAAAAAAGAATTAGGCCATTATGACGATATTTATTTCGTGCAAGGAATACCTTAAAAAATGTTTATAAAACATGATATCGTTTCTCAGTGAAAAACGTTTTTTTTCACGATACATGTATATAGGGAGGAAAATGACAAAGCTCGAAGAAGTACGCACGCAATATCGCTAAAACCACAAGAATCAACACCCATGAATGGTTCTCCCTCCCTGGCATGCTCTTTCCCGGGACGGTGGATGCTCCCATCAATCGGTTTAATGAAGCCGACATGGATTGCTATATTTCTGGATGAATCGCTATCAGGATCGATCACCGTGTGTTGCAAATTCGAGGCAGTAATAGCTTTTGGTGGTGATTCTTCGCCTCCTCCACCCGCCTCCGTTCCTCTTTGTCTCTCCACCTTTCATTGGAACATTTCGAAACAGTAATCACCGGTTATCGATGCGAGCGAAACGGAGGATCGCTCCCTTTCTCTCCCCATAAAGGCATCCAGACGCATTCGCTACATTTTCAAAATTATTAGACAGACTCTCTCTCTCTCTCTTTTCTCTCTTTTCTCTCGTTTCTCTCTATGTAATATGCATACATATATATATATTTTTAGTATATATATACTATATATTTTCATCTTCGTCTTTATTCATTTCTCACCCTCTCGTCATATTCAAAAGTTACACACACGTACCACTGTGCAACACACGGCTACGCCTCGGTCGGGCCAGTTCCGCTGTGGAAAACGACGAGGAAATTGAATGGTCACGCGCGCATCGTTCGACCGAGGATTTCGTCCTTCGTTGACGTTCTCAAATATTCCCCCCGTCACTCCGCGTCATAAAATTTTTTTATCACTTCTCCACTCCTTTTTTTTTCTACAATCGCGATCCCTATCTGCCATCGGAATTTAAACATTGCTCTTTTTACGTTGGTTCATTCTTTATTTGATAATCGATCATTCGAAAGTATAACTTTCAATAATTCCTTTGAATTATTTTTATGATTCTTTGCTTTAAGTTATTTTTGCTAATATAAAAAAATTCCCTGCTGCCGAAATTCAGACTTCCTCGTTGAATTATTTTTTGTATCTTCTTTTCGTGATTTATCATAAAAAGTTTATTTTATTTTATTACCAATTATCATCAATTTTGTTGGTTTCATCATTTTCATCAATTTATTTGAATTATATTAAAATTGTATTTTCAAAAAGTAGACATCAAAATAAAATACTTTAATACCTCCATTAGTTCGAGTGGAAAATGCAAATAATTCGAGTGGTCGTTATCTCGCGACCAAAAATTTTTTATCCGCAAAAAAATGGTCTTGGGCCGGTCAGTGACTAAGCCCCGAGGAAATCTGGACGTATATAAGCTCAGTGATTTTTATTTCTGTTTATACGCTTATAGGGTCACGGATATAGAAATAATCGTACGACCGTTTCCCGAGCATTGACCTGTTCGTCCCTTTTTTCCCTCGGGAACTCGGGATCATCTCCTCGCGATCCGTAATACCCGTGCATGGGATCTCAGCCCGGTTTTTTTTTCGTCCCTCCTTGCCCCAGGCAAGTCAAATGGATGTCAACATTATCCTAAGGAAGCAGACCGGAAATGCGATATCACCGACGTTTTGTCAAGTCCTTCATTTTATCGCTGCTATTCTTTTTTATCTCGATTTCGTGCGAATCATTTTTCATTCGATATCAAACTTTTCAAAAATTTTCACCAAAAACAAACACCCCGGTTAAAATAAAAGATTTTTTCGTATCCTTGCTCAAAAACGCTTCTTTACAGAACTATAGTTTTTATACGACGTAACAAAATTGAAAATAATTGTCAAGAAAAAAAAACACTTTTGCTTTAGCTACGGAAGATTTTTAATAATTTTAATTTAGAGTGGCCCTAATGCGTCCCTTTTAGTTTATTTTTATTTCAAGGTAATTTGTTCAAAATTTGCATTGACGTTGTTTAACACCACATATTAGAATTTGTACAAAATGTCAGGATGTCTTATCAACGTAAATACTGAGATTTAATGAAAACTCGTACGAGAGAGATGGCGAATTAAAATGTCAGTTTTGAAGAATGAATATCTCGATTTTCCAGGTGGTGAGTGAGATTGAGATTTCACCCCAAGGCATGTATTATAACTTTTTAATGTATATATGATGAAATTCCTCAAGAAATCCTGAACAGTCATATATCATCGAATAACCTTAAGCAAATGTCAATGTCAATTTTATTCCATTCAAATTGAACTTTCTGAACAAAATGATAATGAAAAAATTGTACACAACTCGGCCGAAAAGTAGCGATTCGGACTAATTCGATTTTACGACATTCGCCAAAAAGCATGTGACCCTTTTTTTACGCAAACTTTAATCTTACATCGCAATATCATCAGTAAATCACTACTTTTCATTTAAGTAACGCGAATATCTATTTTGTGACATCCTGTGAAACTCTTCTACGCAATTCCCTGACAATTTCATGAATTCCTAAATAGAACTTAGCGCATAAGATTATATTTCTCCCAGAGTGAAAAATGTTGAAATCGTTTTTCTCTATTATTTGGATCTCTCCCTATTATTCAGAGCGCATAAGTGGCAAAAAATGGCAAAATCGGTTTCAACGCAATGTGAATTTCCCCCATACGTATACGTTTAATCGCGAGAGAGAAGGCGGGGTCGGAGCGAAGGATGAAATCTGAGGGAAGAGTCGTAATTACGGGTGAAATGAATTTTGCTCTCGCAGATGTTACTCGCACTTATTTTCCCATTGCGCGGTAAATTTGTGCGATCTTACGTACCGGGAGCGAGTTCGCGAAACGGCGGAAGTGGGAGTGGGGGGGGGGGAATATCTTGTTTACGCGTGTGTACGTGTAATCGCGGGATCTTGGCTCCGCGACGATGCCCCGGGCGGTCCGAGAACGAAAACCAGTTTTCAGCGCCCCGGGGCTCTCGCGGCGAGCCGCGGAATGACCCCGACGAGTAACAACCTCCAGGTGTGACCGTGATCGCGAAACTCCGGCCAAGCGCCCATTCAAATTCAACAATATATGTATATATATATATGTATATATATATATATATATATATATATATCTGTAGACATTGAATTCCAGATTAATCCAAATTTCACTCAATATATGTATAATTGATATGAAAATCAACTCGAGTATTATAAGATACTTTGAAAAGCAATTAAAAAGTAAACCTGGAAATTGGGTCGCACAAATTAAATTGTAAACTTATTTGAAAATAATTAAAGGGAGTATTAAAGATGATCATATAAATTATTCCTATATCCTGAAAATTAATTTAATGGAGGATAAAAGTTATACGTAAAATTTATTTATTAATACGAATGAACTGGACCATTTCGTGATATTCTAAGTGTATTATTTTGAAAATCAATTTGACAATTTTGTCAATAACATCAATATCTATTATGCATATTCAATTAAAAATTTAATGTAACGACTTGTAATGTAAAAGTATGAAATTCTACAGAAATGAACCTATCGACGATGGATTGACTTGAAATTTTTACTAGACATTGCATGTTAACAGAACAATGTTTGTATAGACTTTTTAGTTAGAAATTGCAGCGAAAACGGAATGACTATCTTCAAGACGTGATAAATTTGAAAATATATTAACATATAATTCTAGCGCCATTCTCTTCATTTTGCAAAAATCTTTAAAAATCACTCCTAATAAAGTTGATTTCATCAAGTAACAGTGAATTTGTCAACGAATTAAGCCAAAAAACTGATTTTTGGATCGTTTTTTGAATTTTTCAATATGAATTCTTAAATTCTGCCTCGAATAAATAGCATTTTCGTTATCTACAGGAAATTTCCGATCAAATAAGGTCTTAAAATCGATTTAAAAAAATTCGAAAAATTTTGCGAATTTTCCATTTTTTCAAAAATATTCAAGGCGTCATAACTTTTTAAAAAATGCATGTATTAACGTAATTCCAACGCCATTCGCTTAGTTTTGCAAAAATCTTGAAAAATCACACTTTATAAAGTTGATTTCATCAAGAAAAAGGAAAGATATTGCTAATTGAAATTTTCATGGGTCCACGAGACCCAGTGTGACTCACCAAATTTTTTGAAATTTTTTTTTTCGATCTCAAGAGCCTATTTTATCGGAAATTTCCTGTAGATAACGAAAATTCTACTTATTTGGGGCGAAATTGAAGAATTCATATAGAATGAGCCAAAAAACTGACTTTTGGATCAGTTTTTTCAATTTTTCTATATCAATTCTTGAATTTCGCCTCGAATAAATAGCATTTTCGTTATCTACAGAAAATTTCCGATCAAATAAGGTCTTAAAATCGATTTTAAAAAATTCGAAAAATTTTGCGAATTTTTTAAGGTATACCCCTTTCCATTTTTTCAAAAATCTTCAAGGCGTCATAACTTTTTAAAAA
>JAPYYW010001765.1:0-25763 GCA_030522545.1 Cremastinae sp. A BG-2022a | reverse complement strand
GCCCCGAATAAGTAGCATTTTCGTTATCTACGGGAAATTTCCGATCGAATAAGGTCTTAAAATCGATAAAAAAAAATTCGAAAATTTTTGCCAATTTTTGAAGGTATACCCCTTTCCATTTTTTCAAAAATCTTCAAGGCGTCATAACTTTTTAAAAAATTAATGGATTAACGTGATTCCAACGCCATTCGCTTAGTTTTGTAAAAATCTTTAAAAAACACACTTTATAAAGTTCATTTCATCAAGAAAACGAAAAGATATTGCTAATTGAAATTTTCATGGGTCCACGAGACCCAGTTTGGCTCACCAAATTTTTTGAAATTTTTCTTTTTCGATTTTAAGAGCCTATTCGATCGGAAATTTCCCGTAGATAACGAAAATGTTACTTATTCGGGTCGAAATTGAAGAATTCATATTGAATGAACAAAAAAACTGGATTTTGGATCAGTTTTTTCTATTATCGCGAGGGTGCGAAGCCTGCTAGTATTTATATATATATGGAATTCAAATTGATTAATTTGTTTGATTGCTTCGATGAATTTAGTTCGATTGTTCCGAGAATGAGAGTTCTCCCACTTTTAATTTCCGTAGACGTTTTTCTCAGAGGGGATTATCTCGGGATCAGACGAGGCATTCGAATAATCGCTCGTGCGATATCGTATGGTGGAAAGGAGGCGCATCCCGGTGGAGCACGCAACAACTCCTACGAGCCAACGACTCTCGTGTTACGATGTAATTATCGCCGAGGGGTGTACGCAGCCGAGAATTCGCACGCGCGTGCAAAGTTGAATTCATTCACGGCCCAGCTGGGAAAGTGTGGCTTCGCTCGCGAGCAGATGTGCAGTCACGGAGTCGCGATGCTCGCGAGCCTCCGCTCAAAACATCACGTGATCATTCGACCCTTGTCTTTCCATCCGCATCCAAACTTTAAGAAATTTCAGACTCGCTTCTTTTCTTATTGCCAACGTTTTACGAATTTATTCGCATTTTACTTTCACCGTCATCCCTAAAAATGTTTTATTCGACACAACAAAAGGCTCATTTTTTCAAATCAAATTTTTTGATCAACACATTTTCCATTATTTGATAAAATATAATCAAATAATGAAACTTGGCCTTTATTGTAACATTTGTTGTTCTTTTGTTTTTCTATTTATTTTTACTCTTTTTTACTCTTCGTTCGTCTCGTTCATTTCGTCTTATGCGCTTCTTATTATAACATTTTTTCAAATCAAATTTTTTGATCAAAACATTTTCCATTATTTGATAAACATAATCAAATGAAACTTGCCTTTATTGTAACATTTTTTGTTCTTTTGTTTTTCTATTTATTTTTACTCTTTTTTACTCTTCGTTCGTTTTGTCTCATGCGCTTCTAATTATAACATTTTTTCAAATCAAACTGCTTGATCAACACATTTTCTATTATTTAATAGAAATAATCAGATAATGAAACTCGCCTTTATTATAATATTTTTTGTTCTTTCATTTTTCTATTTATTTTTACTCTTGTTCACTCTTTGTTCGAGAATTTAGAGAGTATGCATGTACTCAGGAGATAAATAACGTCGTGCATATCGCATATATTTCTAGCGTTTTAGTGATTCACGAATAGTATCTTACCTGCGAAAATATTAAGCACGTGCCGAATGTTAAATCCTGTTGCACAAAATGTTGGCACTTACATCGCTGTTTCAAGAGCGCACGTTTTCTCGCGAGACGCTTCCGTGCCGCGTGTAAACAAAAAAAAAATGGGCGTCGAACAATGCCGGGCGAGAAACGCGCGCGGCAGCAATCGGGACAAAACTGACCTGCCACCACAGAGGAGAAGAGAAGCGAGTAACAGAACTCGACTTATTCTTCCCCCTCCTCCGTGTCTCTCACGCCGCTCGCGGTACTCTCTTCCCTCGCTCTCGGCCGCTCGGTTTTTTCTCCGCGGACGGTGGCAACACCACAAGCTTTTTAGTCCGGGAACGAGGAGCGACGTTCATCACCGGGAAGGACAAGTCCGCAATTCGCTCTGGAGATTTACCCGGGTACAATTTTCTACAGCGATATATTATATTCCGGCGAACGCTCGAAATTTCACATTCGACGACTCTTTGAAATGTCTCAACAGTAAACTTTTGGTTAAACTCGCACTTCGCTCCGGCGTATTTTCTTTAGTGAGGAATTCGTCGATCTAACTTTTTTCCGCATTTTTCCTCACGCTGAACCAACACCGCCGAGACGCTCACCCCGATCTGCTGCCTGGTTGATTTTATCTTCGTATATTTTTCCAGCGAAAGATTCAACCACAGCTCGAGCTTTTCCACGCACGCTTTCCAGACAGTAAACAAAACATCGCGGCGGGATACCCGCTCGGAATCATTGGCAAATCCTTCAATGCGATGTTCTCGTCAAAATAAAAGGATTAAATAATATCGAGCCGTTCGCGAAACTCTCGCAGGGGCTTCCTAATCCGTGTCCGCACACTTTTGAACGGCTCTGCCTAAACACTTGCCAACAGCAGCCTCGATTTCGAGATAAAATAATATCATTTTGCGTCTCGGGGAGACAATATTCCTCTCCGCACGCTCGGTTTTCGAAAACTGGCTCGGAAATTACATTTTTGTCGTCAAAAATAACAAAACTCGTATCTATATGTTGTAATTGCGTAACGCGAGAAGAACGCTCGCGTGTACCGTGTAAAACCTCGCGTAGGATCTCGCGAGAGTCCGAATGAGTACTGAAATAGGGTGTACACGGGGATGCGTGCAAACACAGCCACTGAATGCGTTCCTGAATATATTCGTGCACGGCTTCTGAGAACTATTGTTATTATTACGAGGGGAAACAAGATCGAGGGGGCCCCGGGCACGTTGACACGAGCACTACTCGTCGTGTGCCCAAAAGCCGATAGGGCGAGCCCGAAGACGCTCATCGTCGCCTCTCCAGATACGAGGGGAGAATTTCCATTTGTTTGCGCAATTGGCCGAACACGCGGAAACTCCGCTTTCAACGATCGCGCGAGGACCTTTCGAAGATGGCAAATATTTCGCGGTTACTCTCGTTAAATTCTTAGTCAATTCGTACGAAAGTATAGTAAAATGGAATGAAAAATAATATATATATTAAAAATTGGAGCCTAAAGCGTTGAGAAGTGATTTTAATATCGGGTTCGAAGACGAGGATGGACTTGACGTTAGATACTTGCAGGAGATATCGGGTTACGCTCAGCTCGCCGTAACTGGATTTCTCTGCGGTCTCGCATGATCTGTCGGTCGTTGCCCAACTGATATACATGCATAAATATGTTGTTAAAAATACGGAGTTCTTCCTGCGGTCGCAGGAAGACTCGGTCTGATGAAAAAGCACGTACGCGCGCTCTAGAAAAGAAAATAAATCATTCGAAGAGGAGGGAAGCACAAACAGAGGGAGAGGTTTCAAGTAAGATAAAAAATAAAAGGGATGAAACAATGCCCGGGCAATTTATATGTACGTAAGTTTATTGCGAGAGCACGCACTCCAGAGAGTCTCTGTTGAAGCTCGACAAGTTTTTTTACGGTACAGAAAGTGTACAAGGGTGCGTATTGTTACGATCGTCAGCTGCTGTTGCCTCGAAACAAACGTTGGCACCAAAAACGTGCCGGGGGAGGACTCGGACGGGTCCAGCGTCTAGCAGACGAAGGGACGTGAGCTTCGCCGGGGGGTTATTCGCTCCAATGCCCATTGTTCGACGTGCTAAGCTTCGCGGTACGTTTTTTTTTTGTCGCTTCGCTTACGAGACAAGAAGGCAATTTTCAGTCTCGTAAAGAAGTCTTAAAATACCCAAAACTGAGTATCGACACGGGTTTTTCGCAGTTTTTGCGAATGCGATACAGGGTTAGGAAGTAAATTGGCTGCGAACGGGAAAAACAAAGGAAACGAAATACGGAAAAACGGCACGGAGTGGAGAAGGAAAAAATTAAATACGGGAAAACAAAAATGGAGGGTTTACGTTAAAAACTGTAAAAGTTAAACGTAAGGAAAATAAATACAATACAATACAAATAAACAATATATTACAAGACTGAAGAAAAAAAAACGTCTGTGAAAATTAAATACGTATGAATTGAGCAAAGTTGAAAGAGAGTATGTCTCGTACAATTTCCTGCCACCCACTGGCGTGTGCGTCCTGAAAACTGTAACTGCGAGTCGCACATAGCGTTTTCATAATTGAGCAGTATCCATACCGGTGAATTTAAATTTACAGTTGTCGTAATAACACAGCTCGAGTGTGGAAGTCACGGAAATGGCAGAACAGCTAACTCTCTTTTTCTCGACGTGATGCTAATGCACGTCCATCGGAAAGATTTAAACACAATAATGAGTTTACTTGCTAAACCGGTATATCCGAGTAATTTTGCCTGCAGCGAAATGTCGTTTATCTATACATATATATTCTTCATTTTTTATTATTTTTAATTTTTATATAATATTTTTTATACTGTCAAAGAGTATATATGCATAAATAATAAAAAAAATTACAAGTTGCAATATCCGATTTTTTTATTATACACTCTGCTGTAACGTCGGCTGGTAAGGCTATTAGTTCGTTTAAATCCCATCAGAGGCGCTCTTTTCTGGACACAAAAAATAAATAAGAAATTGTTTTGACTCTGTGCTACGATTATTTAGAAAAAACAAACATGAATTTGGAGTTATTAGGTAAGTTTTAATTCTCGTTTACGTTTCATATAAATTATTTTCGCACAATATTTAACGCCGTGTGTTTGCAGAATCGTTCGGTCAGAATTATCCTGAGGTGAGTAGATTATTTTAAAAAAGACACGTATAACCTTGACATTGTCAAATGTTTCAGTAATATAGAGTATAAAAACTTTTTTCTGTAAAATTATGATTGAATAATTTAAGAATTGCAAAGTTTAATTCATTCCAAATCTAAAAATTGTTTATGACGTGTTTTTATAATAGGAATTCGATGGTACCTTGGATTGCATATCACTAGCTGTAACCTGCACTTTTAACAAAAGAGGAACATTGCTGGCTGTTGGTTGTAACGATGGTAGAATCGTGATATGGGACTTTTTAACTAGAGGAATTGCCAAAATCATCAGTGCTCATGTACATCCTGTTTGTTCATTGAGGTAAGTCATCCGCATTTAAAAATATACTTAATCCTTCAAGATACAGTTTCTGCATACAGTTTTCAATGAGATTAAATGCTTTAAAAATCTAAAAAAAAATCTTTAATACTTCTATAATGGAAATCAGTATATACTGCAGGCCAAAAGTTTTTTTTATTCTGTAAATAGCTATCTGAGGTGGAAAATTAATGAATAAAATTTTGCTTGGGTCACAAGTGACCCAGTATGACCGTAAAGGGTTAAAAAAAAAACTTTTCAACGATATATTTTTGTTTTCAGTTGGTCAAGGAATGGACATAAACTTCTGAGTGCGTCAACGGACAACAATGTCTGTATATGGGATGTACTTTTGGGAGAGTGCGATCAAAAGTATAGGTTTCCATCTCCAATTTTAAAAGTACAATTCCATCCACGAAATCCAAACAAATTTCTTGTCTGTCCTATGAGACATGCAGCTGTGATGGTAGATATTGAGGGTACCCATCGAGTTATTCCACTAGATGAGGATGTATGTGTTTATTTACTTTTTTGGATTGTTTAGTATGAATTCTGGGATATGCTTCCAATAATTACCATTTTTTTTATCTACGAGAAATTTTCGATCAAATATGCTGTTAAAATTGAAAAAAAAATTTCAAAAAATTTTATGAATTCTTACAGGGGTCACACTCTGGATCTTGTAAAATCATGAAAAATTCAATTTGCGATATCTTTCCTTTCTCATGACAAAATCGACTTTATTACGGAAGCTAAATTTTCATATATAAGAAGATATACACAGAGACTTGCATTGATTTTTTTTTCTATTTTTCAGAGTGATTTGAATATCGTTGCATCCTTTGACAGAAGAGGAGGATACGTGTTCACCGGAAATGCGAGAGGTAGAATATTAGTCTTGGATTCAGAAACATTGTCGATAAAAGCGTCGTACAAAATATCGCAAGGCACCGCGAGTAACACGGCGGTCAAGAGCATAGAATTCGCTCGACGTGGCTCCTGTTTCCTCGTAAACACGTCTGATCGCGTAATTCGAGTTTACGACAGTACAGAAATCTTGGCATGCGGAAAAGACGGCGAGCCCGAGCCTATTCAAAAATTGCAAGATCTGGTTAATAAAACGATGTGGAAAAAATGTTGTTTCTCCGGTGACGGCGAGTACGTTTGCGCTGGCTCTGCCAGACAACATGCTCTCTACATATGGGAAAAGAGCATTGGAAATTTGGTAAAAATTTTACACGGAACGAAAGGGGAATTGCTTCTCGACGTTGTGGTGAGTGAGTATTTAATTGTCTAATTTTTGTTTCACAATTTAATAATGTTTTTTCCTCCAGTGGCATCCAGTTAGACCCATCATAGCTTCAATCTCGTCCGGGGTCGTCTCGATCTGGGCTCAAAATCAGGTCGAAAATTGGTCAGCGTTCGCACCTGACTTCAAAGAGCTTGACGAGAACGTGGAATACGAAGAGAGGGAGAGCGAATTCGATCTGAGCGACGAGGACAAGTCTCTGGTCCAAGGCGAAGAGGCTCAGGACGAGGAGGTCGAAGTCGACGTCGCCTCGATCGATCGGGTAGCGGCATTCTGCAGCTCCGACGAAGAGACCGAAGACATTGGCTCTTTACAATTTTTACCCATATCACCCGACGTTGAAGATTCGGAAGAAAATCAATCAATCTCTCACGAACCGCCAATAAAAAAACATCGCTCGCACAATATCAATTTGCAGGGTGCACCGATCGACGGTAAAAATTAAATCAATCGCTGCACAGTCAAATTCATCGACTCGTATTTTAAAATAGCCTCTTCTTTCAGAAATTCATCCCTTGCTGAACAAGGGAAAAGACAAACCTGCCGCAAAAAAAGGTCGACCGAGACTCGAGCATCGGAGAGGGAAATAATTTTCTCTTTTACGTTTAATTATGTAAGAAAATTATACAATTTTTTAAGCAGATAATATAATGACAGAGTGAAAGCGAAATTTCTCGTACCAGTTTGTGCCGATGAATTTCGTTAGAAGTTTTATGACAATTTAACGATTTTTCAATCAATCGTGAAAATGAGATAAAACATCCTTTATTTTATTTTTCGGAGTTCAAATTATTCGTAATAAATTCCATAGACAGTGCCTATGGCGATGATTTCCGTATTTTCAAAAGTACGCGAGCAGTGGGTATCTCTCTCTACGTCGGCCAGCCGACCTGTGGCCATGTTTATTGATTGACCCATTTTTTGAAAAATTGTAAATCTCACAATGTACTTGTAGCTGTCGAGAAAAGCGTTGGATTCTGATTTTCAGATAGATCATCGAACCAGGAGAAAAATAAAGGAAAAATTACCGATCGTAATCTTCCTTGTATATTCGACTTCGAACTTCGGAGGACATGTCTTGACAGAGTTTCATGCAAAAAGCGGGATTGTATTTTATGCCTGTAAGGGTCCCGTTCAAGACGTTCTCCAGAGTTTTTTCCACAAATTCACAATTAAATGGATGGTATGACGTTAACCGATAATTGTTTTGATACCGAGGAACCTGCGAAATAAATTTTTAAAAATATATTTTATAGTTTCGATTGTTAAAAAATTGATACAAAGCTTTTAAATTACCTTGTACCCGGCTTTGACAGTTCGAAAAAGTGCACTAGCTCTTCCCGGCCATAAGAGCGACACGGCGCTGCGAGTACCGGATTTTAAATTTACTGGTGATTTCGTAGATCTTTGGACAGAGGGACGCGAACTCTCTGATGCGCGAGTGACCGATAATCTAGAGCTGGATCCTATAAAATTTTATAAAGAATTTATCGATTTATCAATTTTATAATATTTATTATAAAAATATCTTACTGTGCGACATGGCTAGTTTTCGTTTTTTGACAGCTGTCACACAGAACAAAAAACATTCTTTCGCAGTTCCGATTCTTACCACCAGAAGTTCATTTTTTTTTTCATTCAAGAGTTTCCTATCTGTCACCGTTTTATCACCATCTTCACGTTGTTTACATATATACCTATGTGGATTTCATGATTTTGTACTGTACTAATAATCGCTGTCATAGACGAGCCGCCGTTGTGTCAAGTTGCGAAATTTCCGAATTCAACGTAATTCCAACTTGGTAAGTCAACCTTTTTTACTCTCTTTCATTTTTGGTATAACATATTCTTTCGTTTTCTCGTTTTTAAAATGCTAAATTTTTTAGGTTAGACGATTCAATCTGTGTCAAAACAGTATAAATTCGTACGATTTGAAACATAAAACAAACATACACACGACCCTTGAATGACATCGCATTTTCGCAGTGAAATTTTAATGTGCTAAAATAAGCGATTATCAGCGTTTTGATACGTAAATATAGATAAACCGAGTGATAATAAGTCTTTAGACAAGCATCCACATTATTTGGAGCAAAGTCATTCAAGTTGCAATAAATTAAGTTTTACAAAAAAAAAAATACACATTCATTGTCGTAAATTGCATACAATAGGAATAATTACGCTAATAGGTCAGTTTGTAATTTTGTTTCACCTAGTTTACTCTTTCTCCTATCTTGCCTATCAATATTCATTCCTGTTTATATGAAGAGAGAGGACTTCTATCAAAGTTGATAATTCTGAATTATTTTCAAGAATATTACGTAACAATTAGACACGTACACATTGTTGATATATTTTAAATCATTAATTAGAAAAGAAAATTCATTTGTAATGTTTTTTAAAAATATTAAAAATATATTAATATTTTTTTACAGATCTGAGGCTTGTGACATGGAAGTACCAAACCGAGGAGATTATTTTCTATGAATAAAAGTATAAAGTTTAAAACGAGATATGTACAATTTTTTTCTCAAGATCAAAAATTAAAATAACTCACTAAATTGAAAGCAACATGAACAATACAATGAGCTTCTGTCCGCCAAACATCACCTTTACTGAGATTTGGGTGAACCATGGAACTTCAAAATGTTTTATGGACACTGTGGGCACTTCTGTCATAGCTGCCTATCTGCTGATATTTGGATCAATACAATTGTGGATGTATCGAAAATATGGGACTCCCATTAATGAAAATTTATTAGTACATAGCAAATTGTACAATGTTCAAAAGTTCTTCCTTTATCTAGTGCCTAGTCTCAGTATTTTAAGAATTATCCTCCAGGCAACAATTCTTGATGATAAAACAATTTATGGATATATGGCGAGTATTGAATTGATTTCACTCACTACTTTTTTAAAATCAATTACTAATTTTATTTTTTTTTAATGCAGATAGTTACAACAGTTCTCACGGTCATAATTTATCCGTATTCGGTGCACATTTTACGAGTTGAGAGACACCAACGTTTGCCCAGTCTGCCACCGAGAGGTCATGGACTCGTTTTGTTGGGTTTCTGGACTCTCGCCTTCATTGCGGAAAATTTGACGTTTATAAATATTGGAAGGCTCGAATGGTGGTTCCACTTGAATACGTAAGTTCCGCCGAAAAACTGGCATTTGAAAAGAACCGGAGTGTTAAAAGCCTGCTCCCACCGCTCGTCAATCGTATTTATATCTGTAATCTATTTTTAGAGACACTGACCAGATAGAAATGGCACTCTTTGTGCTGCGGTACTGCAGTAGTTTGGTGATATTCGCTCTCGGTCTCCGAGCGCCAGGTATCATTGGAAATACAGAATTGAACTACGAAACGCTTGACGATGGGCCGAATTTCAGGACGAGATATTATCAAGGTGTAAGTCTAGTCTCAGTAAAAGTAGTACGATTCAATTTTACGAGACTTGCAATAAAATATTCTATCTGCCCAGAGACCGGAAGATAATGCCTCGACTTGGAGAAACGCTTGGTACAAGATTAAAACACTCGCACCCTTTCTCTGGCCAAAAAAAGACGTGCTTCTGCAATTTCGCGTTCTCTTCTGCTTCCTCCTTCTCGGTCTCGGGCGCTTGATTAATCTCTACGTTCCGATCTACAATAAAAAAATCGTCGACAGCGTTTCGGAGAAGCCACTATTATTCAGGTTCTAATCGGTCACGATTAATCAATTTCTTGTTTAATATTTAGTCGCGATTAATACAATTCTCCTCTGTTACAGATGGGACTACATATTGATATATGTGGCATTCAAATTTTTGCAAGGAGGAGGAACCGGTGGCATGGGACTACTGAACAATTTGAGAAGTTTTTTGTGGATTAACATTCAACAATACACAACTCGCGAAGTTGAAGTCGAACTATTCAGGTAAATGAGTTTTTTAATTTTTGCCTGGATAAATTACTAACTAAAGTGATTTTTTTCAAGGCATCTACATGGACTGAGTTTGCGATGGCATCTCAGCCGAAAAACCGGCGAAGTACTTCGAATAATGGATCGCGGAACAGATTCGATCAACAATCTGTTAAATTATATTCTCTTTTCAATTGCGCCTACAATTATAGACATACTTGTGGCTGTGATATTCTTCGTCAGCGCTTTTAACAAATGGTTTGGACTCATTGTTTTCAGTACAATGATTCTCTACATCGGTAATAGTTTTTGATACAAATAAACGTTAAACGAACTCAAAATAACGTGATTGAAAATTTTGATGAACGTATTTTGTATTTCAGCGGCGACGATTGGTGTCACTGAATGGAGAACGAAATTTCAACGACGCATGAACCTCGCTGATAATGCCAGAAATGCTCGCAGTGTTGATTCTCTGTTGAACTTTGAAACCGTTAAATATTATGGCGCTGAAAAATATGAGGTTGATAGCTACCGCGAAGCAATCCTTAAATATCAAATTGAAGAATGGAAATCTATGATAACGTTAAATATTTTAAATACGCTCCAAAATTTCGTAATCTGCGGTGGGCTCCTTGCTGGTTCGCTTCTCTGTCTTCACATGGTAAAATTAACAAGATGCCCCCAAAAGTTAATTTTTTATTTATATTTTTGTCTCACATTTCACGTATTGATTAACAATTTTTTCAGGTGGTCGATGAAAAAACACTGACAATTGGCGATTACGTTCTATTTGCTAGTTACATCATCCAGCTTTACGTACCATTGAACTGGTTTGGAACTTATTACAGGTATGTTTCGATGCTTGCAACCTATATTTGTAACATTGCTGAAAAATAATTATTCAATTTTTTCCAGAGCGATACAAAAGAATTTTGTCGACATGGAAAACATGTTGGAACTTTTACGCGAGGATCAAGAAGTTATCGATGCTCCGGGAGCTGGGCCGTTGTCGATCAAACGCGGACAGGTCGAATTCTCGAACGTGACATTTGGATATTCTCCCGAAAAAATAATATTGAAGAACATTAACTTTGTCGTTCCGGCTGGAAAAACCGTAGCGTTCGTCGGTCCATCGGGTGCTGGAAAATCCACGATAATGAGATTGTTATTCAGATTCTACGACGTCGAGCAAGGGGCGATAATAATCGATGATCAAAACATAAAAACCGTCAAGCAGAACTCTTTGCGAAACGCGATAGGTAATGCATGACACGGCTGTGCACTAAAAAAAAAGTATCACAAAAATACTAATTTATAAATTATTCCAGGTGTTGTTCCTCAGGATACGGTCTTGTTTAATAATACAATAAAGTACAATATACAGTACGGAAGGATCGACGCGCCGGAAGCGGATATAATCGCAGCTGCAAAGTATGCTGATATACACGAGAAAATTTTGACGTTCCCGGAGGGTTACGAAACTCAAGTCGGTGAACGCGGTCTGAGATTGAGCGGTGGCGAGAAACAGAGGGTCGCTATTGCGCGGACGATTCTCAAAGCTCCAAAAATTGTTCTTCTCGACGAAGCTACAAGCGCGTTGGATACACAAACGGAGAGGAATATTCAGGCGGCTCTGAATCGCGTGTGCGCGAACCGTACGACGATCATAATCGCTCACAGACTGTCGACGATCATTCACGCCGACGAGATTCTAGTTTTGCGAGACGGAGAAATAATAGAACGTGGCAGACACGAGGAATTGATATCCTACGGTGGCGTGTACAACGAGATGTGGCATGCCCAACTCCAAAAC
This sequence comes from Cremastinae sp. A BG-2022a, assembly GCA_030522545.1. Taxonomy (NCBI): domain Eukaryota; kingdom Metazoa; phylum Arthropoda; class Insecta; order Hymenoptera; family Ichneumonidae; species Cremastinae sp. A BG-2022a. The sequence continues at coordinate 13,605 of JAPYYW010001765.1, read as the reverse complement.
GAGCAAGAGCCGAGCACGTTGGAAGCTCCAAAGAACGGAAGTCCATCCAAAACTTTGGAAGAGCCCGAAACCTCTTAGAGATAAAAGAATTGAATTATATAAATATATATATATTTTGTTTAATCGGAACGATACAGTGGAAAAATCCAAGTTTAGAGAACGAAAAAGACGAATTATTCAATCAATTACATTATTATTATTCAATTTAAGGAATTATTTTACATTTTTTAAAGATTTTTCGGAGTCAATCTATGGCTCTGATTATACCGTATAATTCTATTGAGTTTTTTAGCTTACTTTTTTACGAGACTGAATTTTATTGAAATAATAAAGTAAAGGTAACTTCCAAACAGGCTCAGCTTATAGGTTCACTCAAATATTATTTTTCGCCTAAAAATTCGTTGGTTTCATGAGAATGTAGATGTGATATATGTTTAGCAAGAGAAGAAAAACGATGAAGGCAAGATGACATTTGGTAATTATTGATAATTTATCTTTGGAAATGGATGTATCAACATATTGGTACAATTAGTATCATAAAACGTGTACATGTTCAAAAAATTCCACACGTCGATTGAAAAATAATTCAAAATTCATTGTAAATGAGTTGCATCATTTTATAAAATCTGTTATTTAATGAAAACCCTGATTGTCGATTGGTGATGATGGAAAATATATATATCTGTATTTGTAATACGTTTATAGATCAGGAAATAATTTTTATCGCGTTGAATTTTTAATGCAGACCGAAACGATTGGCATAAGCGCCGTCCGGCACCCAGCCGGACGCGTCCACAGGCTCGTCGACCGATTGTTCATTTTCTCCCCAATGAAAATAATAACTCGCCACGAACATCCATCCCAGCGTAAATATCATCTAAAAGAGCAAATACGAATTAAAATCACGTATAATCATCCTTTTTATGCAACTTTCGTACCTTGACAATCGAATTGATTGGATTTTTCTCTTCCATCACATTACTTTCTACGGTTATCGGTAATGCGTCCTCTTCGCATTTTAATTTTCGTTTGAAGAACCGTCTTTGAGCCGTGATGTAATTTTGAATTTTTCACTGCAAAAAAAATGTATCAATCTTTACGTGCAATTTTGATAATTTTGAATGATCGAAAGGTCCGCGATCGAAGGAAAATCGCGAATGCCAAAATCACGATTCTTTTATTTTTTCTCTGAGCGATGCGTTTTTTTTGCCCGAAGAATATTTTTTGTTTTACGAACAATTTTCGATTTTTTCCAATCGGAAAAAAAAATTTTTAAAAACAAGTCGAACAATATTACCGACAAGACTCTATATATTCCTACATTCGGTTAGTTACAATAAAGTACAATATATTTCGCGTGAACTTGCATTGCGCATATCGTGACAGTGGTCAGTATTTACAACCCCCTGTAGTTTTCTTTTTTCTCGGTCACGCGAACAGCCCTCCACCCAAATATTATTCTAAATCGAAATATAATTCTAACAAACCGCGGATCTAAATTGCCGGAAAAATCGAATCACAAAAAAGACGACAAACTTGATCCAACATAATGAAACGATGCGACTCAGAATTGCCGAGGATAACGTTTTATTTGACAAAAAAATACGATAAAATCTAGTCAGCGGTGGGTTTAACCTACATGCCGATGGCAATCAGTGCACGTCAGACTACCTTCCATAGTCACAAAAAAAGCAAGTACTTTGAAAATTGAGAAGAATTAAAAGATTTTTCATAATTATTAATAATAATGAAGAGAAGATAATTTTGTTCAGATCGGTTTCATGTTGCCATGGATGCGAGATCAGCTCGCGGAAGTCTGGCATAGCAGAAAGGGCTCTCGGACGTCGAGTGACAGACGAGCTGCAAGTGGCGGGAATAACAATAGGGACAAATCGGTTAACGGCGGTGGAAACTCGGAGGGAAGTGGCAGCAGAGACGAAACGGGCATGTTTCTCCCCGCTGCCGCCTCGTCCGAGACTTTTTCCGTCAACGTTATAAGGTAATCAATTTTATAACACCGGGCTACAAAAAAAAAAGTTGTCTATACTTTTGACCAGACTCTCTATCTGAATCCGAATATGGAGTCACTTTTGTCCGTACACCCTTAAAATTTCGAGTAAATTGCGAAAAACTAAAAATTGTAAAAAATTACTATTATTATGATAAAAAAAATTTCCTGAAACTAAATCAAGTATGATTTTGATGTATTTTGATCCGTACACCCTTTAAAATATATAAGTATAAATTGCAAAAATCCCCAAAAAATCTCTGAAATTTAGGATATTTTTATAAATTTAGAATATTTTATAAATTTAGGATATTTTTCAGAGATTTTTTGGGGATTTTTGCAATTTATATTTATATTTTAAATGGTACATATACGGATCAAATAGGCTTATTGAGATTCGAATTCAGCAAATGAAAATACATAAAAATCATAGTTGATTTAGTTTCAAAAAATTTTTTTATCATAATAGTAGCAATTTTTTTACAATTTTTAGCATTTTTTGGGTTTTTTTTGTAATTTCCTTGAATTTTAAAGGATGTACAGGCCAAATAGGTTTGAGATTCGGATTTAGGGGATTAAAATACATAAAAATTAGACTTGTCCTAGTTCAATAAAAATGTTTTTAAAACGAAAACCGCATTTTTTTGCAATTTATTACGATTTTTCGCAATTTACTCGAAATGTTGATGGTGTACAGACAAAACGGACTCCAAATTCGGATTCAGCGCGCTAAAATCCATAAAAATAAGGAAGTCTGATCAAAAGTACAGACAACTTTTTTTTGTGGCCCAGTGTAATCGATGCTCTGTAAAATAACATTCTGCAAATAATCTTAATGAGCAATTTCTACGAAATCAACGTGTGAAAAAAATATTGTACGAAACCCGTGCGTACATAAAAAATTTACGCCGTATGATGGCGCTGTATAGAGGGAAAAAATATACAGATTTTTTTTCGATAAATTATGATTAAATTTATAGTTTGGAGGGTGGCGTTCTCGGAGTAAATGTCAAGCCAAACTTCACGGTTGAGAAAGTAAAGAACATCGCTACGAAACATTTTTACGGACAACAGGATGCGATGTCGAAGCAATCGACTTCGACATCCGGTGCAACATCGAAATACCGACTCGTTCACGCATCCGGACGACGACAACTGTCAGACGAGCGAATCATTGGGGATGAAGATGTGAAATCAGCTGGTACGACGATTCAAAAGGATCGCTGTCATTTCAGCGAATCGATGATATTTACAATAATGATTTTTTTTTTAGACGAACTTATATTAGTAGAAATTAGACCAATAATGACTCGTGAAAACGTTACTGAGGAAAATTTCAAAGGTCCTAATCAGGAAGCAATAGATCGCGCAACCGCTGATCTTCCAATTCGCAACCCTCCAAAACCGATACCATCCGCACATTGTGCTACTGATGTGAGTATCACCATAATAATGCTTTTTTTTAAAAGCCTTTGCGTTTTTTAAAACAATTTTCGAAGAGCTGTAACTTCTACACTAATTGAGATATCTACTTGATTATTCGTTTTGAAAAAATCTTTCAAAATCACCGATAATAAAGTCGATTTAGCTGGGAAAAAGATATCGTGGATAAAAATTTTGGGATTTCTGTATTACTGAAAGATCGGTGTGAGAGATTGTGAGAGGACACAAACATTTTTTTTCAGTTAAAAATTAATTTTTTGTAATTAATCAATTTTTTTTATAATTCTAGAAAGAAAAATTAATTTTTTGAGCCTTTATAATCCGCTAGTATTCAATAAAATATTAAAAAATATATTGATGATAAAAAAATTTCCATTTTTTAGTTTCAGAGTGAATTTAGGAAAATTCTAATCACACTCGTTCAAGTTTCTGCAAAGCTTCTAGTGAACAGCGAGGAAGCGAAAAAAGTATACGAGGTGATCAAAGAAAAGCTGGAGTTGCGTTGTAAACCACCGAATGATGCAAAATCTGTAAAACATTTGATGGACATGGGGTTTTCTGAGAAGAAAGTGCTCAGAGCTTTGCACTTGCGAAAGTAAATATCCAAAAAATTTTTTTGTCTCTGCTGTGTTAGTAAGAAAAACCAAAATACCAAACGGAGATAATGCTCAGGATGAATGCTGCCGAAGCTTTGGAATGGCTCATCGAGCATCAGGATGATCCTGACGACGAGGATTTCGAACTTCCATTGTTGGATAATATCGACATCGGAAATGAGGATGACAATGGACTTCCCGGACCTAGCTCATCAGCTACCGCATCGACAAGTCAAAGACGAAAATCGTTGAAAGATGCCTGTGTCGATCTCTTCAAAGGTATCTAATCAGAAAGAAATTTTTTGATTTCGATCAAAAAGGCTGGGCTCAAAAAATCTGATCTTTAAATGAAACCTGTAAATTATTTTTGTCACCGATTTTAAATGAACATTTTCACACAATTAAAGTTAGTCAAAAATGAACGCAATTAAAAAAAATTAATCTTTTTTTCAAGGTTCGAAATCTGGATCGAAAAAAGAGCCCAATTTGGTTGACTTGGTTGATCTCTTGCTCAAGAGTTTTCGACAGTACAAAAAATTGGATTTCAAGCCAAGCCAGAGGATCAAGCAGTCTCTCATAGAGATGGGATTCGAAGAAAAGAAAGTTGTAGAAGCTCTGAAAGTTACGGGAAATGATCAGTCTAACGCTGTATGAAATATTTTTCATATTATTTTATTTTTGTCACAGTTGATTAAAATGCTGGAACTAATGAAAATATTATCTAAAAGTGTGAATGGCTGCTTGGAGCGCGACGACCCAGCCTTCAAGATCTCGACGAAGGCCTCGATCCTGAAGGACCGATTTATAACGCGATTATGAGCAATCCTCACATTCAACTGAGTCTCACTCATCCAAAAATGCTTCTAGGTAAATGCAAATTTTTGTTATCTATAAAATTAAAAAAAATCATGGTATTGTTCAAGTACTTATCAGGACCATTCTTTCCAGCCTATTTGTCAATATTGGAAACTCCATCTACTACAAATGTTTGGATAAATGACCCAGAAATTTCACCAGTTCTTAGTCAAATATTCAAGATTTATCATGCTGAAAAGCACGCAGTCAATATGAATCGTTTCGAGGCTACGATCAGCTAACATTTCATAACGTTTGAGTTGAACTCTTGATCTGTTCGTAATTACTCATTGCGTATAGATCAAAAATCTTTTCTCGTCCTAATCACATCGCGTATTACTTGGCTTATTTAATATACGTATGAAAAATTATTCATTGAACGGAACAGCTTTTAGCGATGGCAACAATATTTTCGTAAAAATTTACAACTTCAGGGAAATTCCCCAAATCGACTAATACAACGTGTTACGCATTCTGAAGAAAGGTATTTTTCACTTTAAGAAAAAATGATTATGTATATAGTTTAGCAAGAAAACGAGAATGGATACTCTATCTCGGTTGTTATTTATTTAGTGCGTAAATCTGAAAAACGTCTAAATAAAGTATATATATGATCTACTACAAATAAAAATATTAAATTAAAAATTCATTTGGTGAAATAGTCGCGGAAGAAATAAATGAGTCGAAAATTATTGTTGAACGTATAAATGCATGTTGAGAAACATTACGTTTAAATATTATCTGCGTTCGCAAACGCACACGATCCATGTAATTTATTTTAAAAATTGAAAAAAAAATAAATTAATGAAATATTTTATCAAATGCATGGAATATTCTTCACCTGTCTTTCAGAAGTAAAGTTCTAAAAATATGGAAAAGGAAAAACATGTAAAAAATTTGAAAATACGCGACGAAATAGTCAGCGCGACCTCTGCTGGGTATTAAGTGGTACTAAACTTTCGGAAACATAGACAGGTTTGCAGTTCTTACCGAATTTTGAATCCTTGATCTTCACACAAAACTTTTTGACAGTTCTTCAAATCCGATTTCTGGATTATTAAAAAAGATCTTAAATATGGTATATTTCTTTCAAAGCGATGGTAAGATATTAGAAATTTCATCTTAATTGCTAAGTATTATTTTATAACGCAACAATTTTAATTTTATTAAAATTTATTGGTTCATCATCAAAATTTGAGGTTACCCCTTCAATGTGTATGTGTTTTTATTTACAGTTGTTCAGCCTCCAGTTACACTTTTTATGGGAGTTGACAAGCACGAGAGTAAGCAGCAAGAATTTTACCAATTTTTATTTTTATTTTAAAATATATTTTTTAATGTATATTCGTGTATTTTTTATCAGATGAGGATCTTATAAAATGGGGTTGGCCGGAAGACGTCTGGTTCCATGTGGACAAATTTAGTTCTGCTCATGTATATTTGAGATTGAGAATTGTAAATATGACAACATTTTTATGAATTTTTACTTGCAATTTGATTATTAAAATGTATAAAAAGTCACATTAAACTTGCAGGGACAAACAATTGATGATATACCAAATGCAGTACTGGAAGATGCAGCCCAACTTGTAAAAGCTAACAGTATTGAAGGCAACAAGGCAAATGATGTTGATGTCGTTTATACTATGTGGGCAAATTTGAAAAAGACACCTGGAATGAAAGTAGGACAAGTCGGTTTCCACAAGGACAAAGAAGTTCGAAAAATTCACGTTTCTAAAAGAATAAATGCAACTGTCAACCGCATCAACAAAACAAAACGTACTGAGCAGCCAAATCTAAGAGCTGAACGTGAAGAGAGGGATAGGCAAGAGAGACAAGACAAGAAGAAATTATTGCAGGAGCAAAAGGAGAGAGAAAAATTGGAGGAGAAGAGAAGACAAGAAGAAGCAGAGATGAGGTGAGTAAAAAAAATATTCTTCGACTTCTAGTATAGAAATTTTCACATTCCTGCACCAATAAAGAATAATTTCAGGAGTTACACGTCTCTATTCAGCCAGTCAAGCATGACAACGAACGTCGATAATTCTGGATATGACTCGGATGATTTTATGTGATGAAGTAATAAAATTTTTGAACAAAATATCTCGTGTGCAAACTTGGTTGAAAAACGTAGAAGATTCATAAATTACGCCAACGTTTGGACATTTTCATTACCACGTAAGAGAAGATCTCAAATATATTTAAGAACAAACTCACACTAAATAATCAATCTGGAAACAGGGTTCAAAAATTCTATTCATTTCGAGATTTATTATTTTTTTCTGATTTATTATTTGTACAAACATTCACATGTAAAATTTTTATTTCTAAAAAAAAAACAAATTATTGTTCTTTATACTTATCGTATTGATCGGTAAGAAAATTTGTACTATACAGATATATAATTATCTCGAAAGGAAGCATGTCCAAAAAGGACAGTAAACGTCAGTGCAACGTGATATTCACTGAAAGCAACGCATCGACGATCCACTGAGGATAATTTTTTTCCGGATACACATCGAGTAAATAATCTTTGACGAAACTTGGGAATCGATTTTCGCATATGCTCTGTCTGATATCCCGCATAAGTCGTAACTGGAAAGCGACGTTGTGAACTGTCAATAAATGACAAGCGACGGTTTCAGCTGTCACTAAATAATGAAGATAAGCTCTGGTATATGTTTTGCAAGTACTGCAATCGCAAGAATCGTCTATTGGTCGATTTTCATCCGCGTAAATTCCTTGACGCAAACTGAGCTGTCCCGTTTTGACAAGGGCGCAACCAAATCTCTAAAATCAAATAATTCAATCAATATTCTAGAAAAATGGAGTTACGTGAAAATAATTAATAAGATGCACTCACAGCTGTTCGAGTAGGAAATACGCAGTCGAACATATCGACGCCGAGAGCACTGCAAACAACTAGATCCACAGCAAAACCAACACCCATTAAGTAGCGAGGTTTTGTCTTTGGTAGAATATCCGTTGAAAGAGTGACCATCTTCCAAAAATCATTCTTACTTTCTCCACCGCTGGAAAATGTAAATACATGAACTTAATGCTTCTATTTTTTTTTACTTTTGAAAATATTTACTCTTACCTGAGCCCTCCTATAGCATAGCCATTCACTTCACGTTTAGACAATGCAATAGCACTCTTTGTCCTTGTGTCGGCTTGCAAACACCCTTGTACTATAGGAAAAATACTCTGATCGTCTGATCTTTTATGAGCTGCCAAACATCTGTCTAACCATCGAGTAGTTCTGAAAAAAAAATTTGCATTATTTTATAAAACTGCATTGAACTGAGCCAAAAAAATGTTCTCACCTTTCCATAGCCTCTTCCACTCTTGGTCCTGTTGTAAGACTACTCACAACATCATCCAATTGCATTATAATATCAGCTCCAATAGCATTTTGAATCTCTATGGAGTGTTCTGGTGTCAACATGCATTTAGAATCTAAATTCAAAAAAATTAAATTCAGCAAAAATAATCTCTACAAAGCCTTTGACACTTGAAAACTCACCGTCATAGGGAGATGAGAATTCCACTCCTTCCTCTGTTATTTTAGCCAATTTCAAGAGAGAAACCATCTGAAATCCTCCTGAATCTGTCAGAAGAGCTCGATTCCAATTCATAAATTTGTGCAGACCTCCTGCTTTTTTTAGAATTTCAATTCCCTGAGGAAGACAAACTCATTTTGTATTTTGGAGCAATGAAACAGCTTTATTCAATTTTATTGTTAAAAAAAACTTACTGGTCTTGTACCCAGATGATAAGTATTGCTGAGCATTATCTGGCATCCCAATTGTTCTAATTGTTGGGGTAATAGACCTTTTAAAGTTCCCTGTCAAAAATAAAAAATAGTCATATGTTTTGTTCCATCACAATAATTTTTTTTCTATACAGTACATACAAATTTTGAATGAGGCGATGCCTTATTTATTATTTATTGAAGTGATTTAAAAATATTTCAATGTGTTATTTATTTTATAAATAAGAACAAAATATATTTACTTGTGTACCAACTGGCATGAAGACAGGTGTATCAATTTCATGATGAACAACACTAATTTTTCCAGTTCTAGCTTTTGTCGTTTTGCATTCAGCAATTATTTCGAAAGTCAGTGGTTTTTTTGTCGATTTCATTTCTTGCGTCATTATTACGTTCGAAAAGATTCTCTTCCTTAAACGAATTATTTTTTCCATTAATGAGAGGTTATAAATTTAAGAATAATTACTTTTCTTGAAAGCCACGCATTTCGATCAAATTCATTGGTCAACAGTTTTGGGCCGTGATTTTAGACCAACTTCTAATGAGCCGACTATCAAGATGATACAAATTGATTAAAATTTCAACAATGAGTTAAAATTAATTATACCGCATGTTTGTTAAAAAAAAGTCAACATAGAACGCTCTATTTTGATTTTATCTTTAAAACGATATAGGATACGATTTGAAAAGTAATTTTATTGTAGCGGCAAAAAAAAATGCACGGTGGGTCGCGTAACGATTAATCGCGTTGGCAAGAGCCGCACCGCGCCAGTATCCAGTATCGCTCTACACGCGAGCTTGTGAGGTTCGCTCTTCGGGTGCGGGCGACTCCTCGAGTGCTTCATTGCACTTTGTGCGTGTGTGAGTGCATTTTGCTTCGAATTTTGATAGGGAAAAGAACGAGGACCAACATATACAAGTACATATGCTCGCACATAGTGCACAGCGAATACATATAGCAATATGGCGTCACTCGAGGGAGAGACATTTCACGATGTGAATGCCCATTTCGTTCATCAAACTGATGATTTAAAATGGGTACCACTGTCACTGACTTTCGTCGAATATCCCAAAGGTAATTTTTACGATAATCCTTCCCTCTCTTGCTTCCGAACGATAGAAAAAAAAGGTGTCCCTTACCCCAACCACACGTTGCTCGATAGGGAATGTGTATTATTTTTTAAAACTGTAAAAAATTATCACAATAAATGTTTGCTTTGTAAAAAATAATCTGGAAATTGATACTTCACGTATCCTTTCCCGAAATGTGTTTTCTAAACTTGATAAAAGTAATAATCGTAATATGTGATGGGGAAACTACCAGGTGATCGAGTCGGTTGTTTTTTGGCGTTGATAAGCCTCATGCCGTTCGCCGTAATCGCCGGCTTTATGACCCTGATACTTTTTAGACGAGACTTGCATACGGTGAGAAAATTGAGAAACTTGTACGTCTTATTTTCGATTAATTAACATTTTTCGTAACGTAACGACAATCGTTTATTTGCGCCATAGATCTTTTTCTTCCTTGGTATGGCTATAAACGACGTTCTTGGTGTTTTACTGAAACACACGATCAAGGACCCGAGACCGATGAGACGAGACGTTGTTTACACGGAATACGGAATGCCGTCGGCTCACTCGCAATTTATGTGGTTTTTTGCTGCATATACGACACTTTTCGTGTGTATTAGGTAAACAATCTGTATGCACTTTTTTGTAGAAATAATGATTTTTGTTGTTGTTGTTGCATAAACCCGTATTTTTTCATGTACTCCTTTGCAGACTTCATCAAAATAATAACAGCAGTATATCGGAAAGATTCTGGCGTTCCAGTATAATTGGAGGGTCTATTGGACTAGCTATAATAGTTTCTTACAGTCGAGTGTATCTGCAATATCATACTGTTGCCCAAGTAATCTGGGGAATGATTGTGGGAGCGACATTGGGAACTGCATGGTTCTTTGTTACTCATCTAGTCCTAACGCCATTTTTTCCTTTTATTGTTTCATGGTGAGTATCCAGCAAGAGAGCTTTATAAACGTACACAAAAATAAAAATGTTATATTACCATCGTTCTCTTTTTTCCGATTGAAGGAACATATCGGAGTATATGTTACTGCGAGACACAACGCTCATACCGAACATTCTGTGGTTCGAGTACACAAAAATCAGAGCAGAAACTAGAGCCAGATCGAGGAAGCTGGTTTCCATGAAATCTCAATGACATCTTATGATCGGACAGTGGCTTGCCGACAAGAAATAAGCAAACAAAAGACTTTTATTAGCGCGAGATATACAAATTTTTTTCCAATCTTTCATTTTAGAAAGTTGCGAGCATTTGATGTCATCCAGCTTCTTATTATGCAACATTGAAGAATAGAGAAAAAAAATGAAAATAATTTTAACGTAAGACTCGTTTGGATGATAATTTAGAATTTTGCTTAATAACAAGCAGAACTGCCCTGTCGATGTTGCTGTACCGTCGCGTTTCGCGCGATCTATTTTAATCTTCCTTAAGATTGAAATATGTAAATATATCGTGTGCAGGGGGCTATTTATTTAATTTCTTGAAATAATTGCTTAGCAATTTTGTTTACCGAAACTAATTATTTTTAGAGTAAAAAACTCGAATTTTGTTTTCTTTTTTAATTGTTTATTACAGACTGCGATTAATTCACGATCTGAAATGCTAGTCCTATAAGTGTAAATATAATAATTATTGAAACTTTTATTAGGACCCCAGCGATAATGCAACGGCGACACGATTAATATTTTTCTATTTAGAAAAACTTCACATCGTAAACGATGTTGAAAAAAAATGACTCTGAAGTTTTTATCATGTTTTTTACCAAACTAGAAAAAAAGGGGAAATTTTATCAAGGGTAACCGGCCTCTATTATACATAAACGTACAATAATAATAATAATAATAATAATAATAGTAATAACTGTTAAATGAGTATTATAAAATGAGTGTTTTCGTCCATTAGAAATGATTGATACTGTCTATTTACCAGCGTCCAGTTTGGGATAATTTTGAGATGTTTTTTTACAATCTTTTATATTTCGTTTCATATCACGGTCGTGATCAAACGCACACTTATCTACATGGATGAAACAGACTTTCTTAGTAAATAAAAAAAAAGGAAACGTCTGCATTTTTGTAGTTTTTATTTGCAACATTCTTCTTACAATAGACGATGAAAATAGTATTTTAATATTTTCACTTTTTTTAACAATACAAATATACGAGCTTACAACTATTTGTACAAATGGCAGTTTTTACAATGTTTTATTTACATCACTGAGGTATCCAGTATTCTCGTGTTTCTTATAAAATGTAAATTAATAATAAATTAATAAACGACAAATTTGATAAATAATAATCAATAGACTTCACGAACGACAGGCAATTACTTACAAGGTACTAACACAATGAAATATAAATAGGCTTTGCAGGACCAATTGTCATTGAGACGAAATATAATTTTTTTTGTCTGGAATGCTGCTTAACATTCCATGATTTTATTCTCTTTCGGATAAAGCTATCATTAAGGAGCATCTAGTCCAATAATTATCCAATTATTTGCGGTAAGTTGCTCTTCTTTCCTGAATAAAAATTTGTACTCTGATCGTCTCAACTTGATCTAAAATTTGTTGTAAATCGTACTTCCCGTGCCTGTGAGCGCCCTTAACGAGCTCGACAGGTTTACCACCTTTCATGATCGGTATAATTCCTCGATATGTCTTTCCAGCCACCCTCATTTTTACCCACCCATCATAATCTCTTAGTCTGCACTTTTCCGACTTGTTAACGAGCAATCCAATTTGAGTGAATAATAATGATAAACCGTTGCAGAGTGTTAATGCGATCTTGAACAGCTGGCCATGGCAACTAAGAAATATCTGCAAATGGATTCATGATAAGTACTGAAGCAAATATAAGGTAAACTTCTCAATAGATGGACAATTTTTATTATATTATTTTTAATATTTGAATTATTTTTTTCTTAATAAAATCGTATGGATCATTTTTTATATACATAGAGATTTATTTTTCATAACTTTAATTTATTGGAACAAACTCGCTCAATTCTAGAGACTCAGTCGATTTTCTGTCCAACTATTGGGACATTCTACATATTCAAATATTCAAATATTTATTTACTAAAAATATTATTTAAAATTAACACATAAGATGAATTTTGGATTATTAAAATTACAGACAATAGTTTAAATGTGAATTAGAAACTGATTTTTTTGTTTTTATATTTTTTAAACAAAGATAATATGTGACTTAGCTATCCAACTATTGGGACGTTTACCTTATTTAATTTTTCAGTGTAAAAATTAATTATAATATATTTTTCTACCGCATATTCTCCCTTCTTGGTCGTGCTTTGTTGGCGAAAATTCGGTATCTCGACGTTCACCCCATGATTTTCGATCGGTTTAAGTTTATGAATTTTCTTCAAATGATCAATCATCATGGCTGCAGAACCCTTCCAGCTGCATTCATTCAAAAGTGGACATTTTATCGGCTCGTAGTTGCATTTGGCTTCGTGTACCGGTCTTGTCTCAGAATTCAGCAATTTGTAACATCCATATCTTAAAAATCAAAGAAATATATTAATTTCCACGTGCATTTTGTTAAGGTATTTCTACTGCGACAGTCCGTTCAAACGTTTCCTTCCTACACTGAGAAAAAATGTTGATCAAATATACTGAAATTTTGTTGATTCAATAAATATTGGTTGAATCAACTGAAATTTTGTTGAATCAACAAAATGTTGATTACACTGAGAAAAAATGTTGATTGAATATACTAAAATAATTATTTGTGGCGCAATCCAACAATTCATATTGAAAAATTCAAAAAACTGATCGAAAAGTCAATTTTTTCGATTTTTCAATATGAATTCTTGAATT
>JAPYYW010001764.1:0-36743 GCA_030522545.1 Cremastinae sp. A BG-2022a | reverse complement strand
AATTCTTGAATTTCGCCCCGAATAAGTAGCATTTTCGTTATCTACAGGAAATTTCCGATCGAATAGGCTCTTAAAATCGAGAAAAAAAAATTCAAAAATATACGTATATACGAATCTTTTTTTCCTCGATTTTAAGAGCTTATTCGATTTCTTTACGAATACATTTCCTTACGAATTTGCGTAGGAAAGTTCAAAATGTTTATTTTCCCTGAAAATATATTGAAAGAAATGTTGGTTCGCTCGAAAAAAGGTGTGTCATCGTGTAACGAGGTTGTCGAGGAAGTAAGGGAGGTTCGGCGAGAAAATTCACGGTTCGTTGGTCCAGGGCTGGATGCACAACGGTTCGGACGCTCGAGAGATCCTCGTCGGAGCGGATTGCATCCTCGGGAGCGGAAGGGAGAGAGAGAGAGAGAGGGAGAGAGAGGGGCTGTCGAGTAAGTAAAGGCCACAGGCGCCACACCGGCGCGCTCCTCGCTATTTCCCTCTCTCTCCCGTACCGGTGGAGGCGGTCGGGACGTTAGCAGGCAGTTTTTTTCCAGGATTAAATGCGCGTCGATCTCGCGATAAGACCGGAGCGGGCCAGACTCCGTATCGGTGACAGATTAAGGCGGTCGAGCGCCTCTCTTCGGTGCGTCCGAGCTCTCTTTCTCCTTCCTGACACGAACGATCCCTCCGACTAGCTCCAAAATCCCTCGCCCTTCTGCATAGGTGTGTCACATCGCCAGACACAACGCTAATTCGTAAAAAAAAAGAAACAGAGCTTCGACAAAGAGATAAAAAAAGCGACGAAACTCGCTTATTCTGTTTTTTTTTATTTGCGAGAAGCAAAAAATCAGTGCCAGATTTTCGCTTGGAACACGCCGAACGCTCTCTGTCTCGCGTTTCAAAAATTTGGCAAACAAGTTATTTGTACCTGAGATCGCAAGCGATAAAAGGCGTAGCAGCCTCCCACGCGGTTCCGGAGCGAAAATAATCGCGTAGTTGAATTAATTAAAAAGTCGTAAACGATACCGGGCAACAATGTCGACGATTGGGAAACAAGATCGTTAAGTCGGGAGTGTAAAAAATTGGTTAGAAGGAGGAAAAAGAGGGATGAGGCTCTATCCCGATGTATCTCGAATCATGTTCGCGTCGATCCCACGTCATCGGCGAGTCGAGCTGCAATTGCGCTGTGTTCGAGATATCGTGGAGATTGGTTAAGTGTAAGAGGGAGAGAGCGGAGGAAGCGGAGAAGAGAGCTTTCTTTCGATAATTGGGTACACGGAATGCGAGTCGCCTCTTTTTCTTCGGGTGCTCGCTCGAGAGCTCCGGAACTCGGTTGGGTCCTCTCTTTCAGGCTCCGCGGAGCCTCCGTACTTCGACTCTCTCTCTCTCTCTTTTTCTCTCCGTTTGTCCCGCTCGGCTCTCCGAGGCAGCGAGTCCCTTCTATCGCGGGTGGGAGCGAGCGTAACGAGATAATTAATGTTCCTCGTGGAATTAGCGATTTACATGAGCACGAGGGAGCAAGGAGAGAAAGCGCCCGCTGTCGAAGAATCGCGCGGTGAAGGAAGCTGCCGCGACCGGCGTCGACAGAGGCTGCCCTGACGCAGATCCGAAGCAAACAAATGAGCCAGTGGTCCGAGAGACGCACCGCAAAAGAGGGACGAATTACCCGCTCACCATCCCCACGTGTCGACGAGTTCTTCTCCCCTTCTCCCTCTTTCTTCCGTTCCACACCAAATTCTGCTCCCCATTGAGAAATCAACAGTTTTTCGAGCGACAGAGAGTCCGAGAGATCGAGAAATTAGTCTCGAGTGTCCGTCCGCAGGCGCTGGGAGAAAACGATTTTTCCGCGCTCCCCGAGTCGAGGGGGATTGTGGGAAAGAGGAATCGAGAGGAATATAAGCCCCGATCGAGCCGAGAGACCGAAAGGGCGCCCGGACGCGCGGTGTGTGTTTGTCGCGAGCCGCTAACGAGCTCGCTCTCTCGTTCTCCGGAGCACCACTCCGCTTATATACGTCTTATAAAGAGTAAACCGGCGGACCACACGCATCCGATCCTATCTCTTTGCCTCCTCCGTTCGCTTATTCTGCCTTTAACGTGCCTCTTCTCCGAGGCTACCGTCGCCGCCCTCTCGCCGGAGGAGCAGCAGCTCGTGCGCTCCGCTATCAAAATCCCCAGCGACACTTTGTCAAACTCGGCTCTCTCATTCGCCGAGTCCCCCCTCGTATCGAATCTCTCATCTCCGTAACGAGCCGCATTATGACAAAGGACCTTAATAAAATAAACAATGGATCATATCTTACCCCGTTCTGCCGTCCGGTCGTCGATCACGAGCAGCGAGAAGCAAAAAAAAAAGAAAGAAAAACAAGATCGAGTTAATGGCTGACAAATTGAGAGTAAAAGAATGCAATCGATGCGCGCAGAGGGGAGAAATAATTTTTTGTCCGACTCACCGTTGTCTCGTTGACGCCTTTTATGTAATCCTTGTACGTGCCGGCGATGAGCTTGACGATGTTCTCGTCCCCGTGTTTCGCGGCCCAGTGCAGAGCGCTCTGAAAAAAAAAAATACAAAAATCCGGCGTATTATCATTCGCGGAGCGATGGCGATGAAATTGGGCGCAATTAAATGACGGGGTAGAACGCTCGCTCGTCGTACGCTCAATTTACGAGAGGCTGAGAGGAGTAAAATATTTATTATTCGAGGAGGCTGAAAAGCTCGAGAGCCGCGACGAGACGAGCCGAGAACAGCTGGTAGGCTCCGCTCGAGATAAGAGGCCTCGCGCTCGCTCTCTTTTCCGCGAGAGCGTGCCCGGCACTCTTGTCGCGCGGTTATATCTCGACGCGTCGCCTGCTTACGTACACGAATAATCTCGGTGTGTATCTGCGGGCGGGGAGGAAAAAGCTCGAGGGAGCGCAAATAGCGTCGCGAGTGTGAATTAAAGGACGGTCAACGTCAACGCCGCGACGTGCGGATGAATTGCGAACTCCGTACAGCACTTCCAAACTCATCCACTTGGCTCGTGTATTTCGCCGTGCGGGCATCAGGCGATACATTCCTCGAACACACCTTTTCGCTCGTCGCCGCGCGTTATACATCAGCCCTCGCGGGGACCGCCGGCTCGAGAGCTATCGGCTCGGCCAAGAATGAATGCGAGTGAATGGAAACGCGCTCTTCTCCCCCCCGCTGCGTGTCGACTCGTGTAAAAACCGCTCGGACGTTGCCTCGGCTATTAAAATTTACGGCGCCTCCGCGAGGTTCCGGACCGAGGGCGTCCTTTCCTCCTCCCCACGGCGCGTTGCTCGTCAGCGAAGGAAAAAATGATAAAAAATCGCGGACAGACATATATTCGTATGGTTGTCTTTGAATTTTCTCTCTCTCTCTCGTGTTTTTTCGTATCATATTATGCGCGTACGTATTGTATATGTGTTCCGGAAAATAATTGTTGTGTTTCCGCTAATATTCGCCGGGCGACAAATTAGGAAGGAAGGCGCGACGGAATCCGCTATTTGCCTTACAGCGTCGTCGGGGAGCGAACGAGACGAGACGGTGTTTCGGGCTCGTGTCTTTTCGCGACACACGCTCGCCGACAGCGTAACACCGGCGTCGCTCGAAATCATCCGGGTCCACGCCGGCGACACGCACTCGCCACCAGCCCCGAACACGCCACCGGGCTGGACCAAGGGTCCAGAGACATTCTCTCTCCTCCCATCCCCTTTCTTCCGGCGAAAATTAATTTTTATGGCTTTTTCTCTGGCTTACGTGCTAACCAAGTTTTATGAGAGAGAGCAAGAAGTTATTTCACGAGAGACGCGAAACGAGAGACCCTCCGTCCCTCTCCCATTTACTCTTGTCGTCAAATTTTATTCGGGATTATGATATTCGAATAAATATATTTTGCGAATTCCTCGATCGGCGCGAGAGATCGGATCGGATAAATCGTCGAAGATCGCGAATGATGGCTCTCGGATGCCCCGAGATTGTTCCCGCGGTCGCGTTCTCCGCACAAAAGCCCTCGCTCGCCACCGCGCCGAGTAAATCTCGTTGTTTCTACATTGTTATTTCTTTATTCTTCTCTTTTCGCTGCTTCCACCGTGTCTCTTGGCCGGATCGCCGAAAAAGAGACTCCGGGATGCAGAGAGAATTCTGTGTCAAGAGAGCGCGCGGTAGCCCTCGCTCTCTCTCTCTCTCCCTCCCACTGTTGGGAGCTCCTGATGTATGCGAGCGATACAGATATCTCCGCAAAGGAATTTGCGTTGAATTAGCGTATAATCGTTGTTGCCGATCTTGCGGACGAGCTTCATACGGAATCTTTCGCGCGCGCCCGTTCCCTCTTTCTCTCTCTCTCTCTCTCTCTCTCTCGCTTTACACGTGTCCAACGGTCTGTATTCGCTGCGCAAACACAATATTTAGTAGCCGGAGATCTCTCACGACCCTCTCTCTCTCTCTCTCGTTCCCTCAAGAATGCCAACTGAGACAAACTCGCGTATTTTAACGTGTGCAGGTGCACATTTGTTTCAAACGCCAGAGATCGCTTTTTCATCCGACCAAAAATAAAAGCAAGATAATTCCTCCGAAAAAAAGGCGAACAGCGTAAGAAGAGAGAAAATGAAGGGATGAGCGTTGAGAAAATTTTCGCGAATGTATGTATAATATTCTCATTAGGGAATCACGGTGTTTGGCATTCGATTTTCGAGATTCCGCGGAGTGAAAACCGCGAGGACGGAGGAGGGGGTGTTGGCCAACGATCGTGTCCGAATCACAATACTATCGCGTTCCAATCTCTCCGGGGCATCGCGGAAATGCGGCGAGGAAAGAACGCGAGCGGGAGAGGGTGGAGCGAGAAAACGCAACGTGGCAACCGGGGGGAGGGGGATCGGCTATTTTTGCCTCTTTCCGAGAAGAGCTTAAACGTTTCGAGCTGCTTCCTACACACTCCGTACGTGTGTATCAGTGGAATCTCTCCCTCTTTCGCCGTACAAATATATATATTTTTGCCGGACAATGCCGAACAAGTGACTCGTCCCCTCTGCTCCGAGCGATTACAATTTGTTGCGATAATGCGGGTCAGCTCGCGGAGCGCGTCTCCTCTCGTAGGAGCTTCAGCTGCGAACGACCGGGAGAAACTCGGAGAGGTTGACGCGTCGACGAGCGTGCTCCGATGTTAATGTGGGACCTCTGCTATGTGTATTTCGGCGTAGAGTGAGAAACCGCGCGAGGACGTCGTCGTCGTAGCCCCGGAGAGAATACTCATTGGCGACAGGTGCGGGCTCCGCTGAGCCGCGACGTGACAAGACATTGCCATCAGTCGACCATTAGCCCGTCACGCGAATCCGTTTGAGCAGCGAAGGCGTTTACCGATCCACTCTCGACCTCATCCTCTCCCGCAATACGCGTACACATCATACGCGGCTGTTATAACGCGCAAGGATATCCTGTACGCGACCGCGTCATCTGCATAAATACACTTCAAATCCCCTTAAATATGTTTATCGAAGTGCTTTTGGGTTACACTATTGTTTTTCCATCTCCTATATAGGTGCACGAGTAAGTCAGAAGTCGTGTAAAAAGCATGGATTTTTCTAATTTAGTCCACGGATGATCTTTTGGGTTGTTGATGGTCATTGCGAGTGCGAGTCGCATCAGAAACTGTAAGCGTTTGAACTCGAATGGCATATTAAAAAGCATGGAGTTTCCTAATTTAGTCCACAGATGATTTTTTGGGTTGTTGGTGATTATTGCAAGTGCAAGTTTGCAGAAATTGCAAATGTTTGAACTCGAATGGCATATATAATGGCATGGATTTTCCTAATTTAGTTCACAGATGATCTTTTGGGTTGTTGATGATTATTGCAAGTGCAAATTTGTAGAAACTGCAAATGTTTGAACTCGAATGGCATATCGAATGACACATGTAAAAAGCATGGATTTTCCTAATTTAGTCCACAGATGATCTTTTGGATTGTTGATGGTCAATGCAAATGAGAGTCGCACCAAAAAATGTGAGGGTTTAAACTCAAATGGTATATGTAAAAAGCATGAATTTTCCTAATTTAGTTTATATATTATCTTTTGGATTGTTGATGATTATTGAAAATTTAAGTTTGCAGAAACTGAAAACGTTTGAACTCGAATGGCATATCTGTTGGAATCATTAGGATGCATGGCATCAGTACATCTTCAATGATATTATTTAATAGCTTTTCCACTGAGAGTTTGGTTCCATTGAAAAGTCGCAAAAACTCGTACTGTGAAATGGATCTACCAACTCCGAAAGTTTATTGGTCGTTTCTACATCTCACCAAAGTTCCATTGGAATTGGATGAATGGTATAAAAGCACATTAGGGACCAACAAAGTCACATCCATTATTTGTCCATAGAATAGGTTACACTTAAAGTTCATTCTTTTGTTGACGTTGGTTATACCTGATGAATAAGTAGGCGGTTTGGTTTTCGAGTCAGCAGAAGCAAACTCCTTTCTCTCCGTGAGCAGAGTAGATATCCAAGTTTGAGATGCTCATGCGGGAGCAGATTTAGGCGGGTCAGACATAAAAGGTGGATAGTGTGCTAGTGTGTGGATAATGGACACATCGGTGGGCCGTATAAAAGGTGTGGCGGAGGAAGGGTACAGGGAGAGAGGTGAGCAGCTGGCGTGTGGTCGGCCACTGGCCACAGGTTCACGTCGGTCGTGTATCACCGCGGCCACCGTATTAACCCCAAGCCCGTGCCCGTTCGGTACAATAGCGCGAGCCAGAGCCAGAGAGTATCAAGAGCTACATACAGCGCCGGCAGCACCGCCGCGCGGTATACTCTCGTCCTCCGGCGAGCTAAAATATACAGCTAGACGGGACAAGCGCGGAGGATATTCGGGAGAGTGCCGCACACGCCTAGATGCACCATATCGCCATAATCGCTCCGAGTTGCCGGGAGAAACGGACTATGCCGGGCAGCGCTCCCCCGAGCCTGCTTCCTACGCTCGATTGCTCCTGTTACACACTCGTAACCCTGTCCCATCAGAAATCTACCTCATCCTGGTACATGCATCCTGCGCAAACACCGCATCCTGCTACCCACACCTGTCTCCGTATATTTTTCTACACACACCATCTCCCACCGCAGGCCTCCCAAATAATCCTTCGCACTGCTTTTTCTCAAGATACCCGAGTTTTATTATCAATTATGTTACCGATACCATTAGCCGGACCAACGAAAAGAGCTTCTACTATAAACGGCGGACGACGACGCAGGTGCGCCGCCAACAATAGTTTCGTTATATCATCATGGCGAGAAGACCGAGAGAGACGGGAGAGCCAATCGGGGATTTAATAAGGTCAAACGCCGGGGTCGCTCAAGAATTCGGATAGAGGAAGCGGGCAGCGTTCCTCGGGAATGATCGACTGGAAAAGGTCGGTCGGGGCGCCGCTCACACCCTCCGATCTCGAAGCTATCCGTATGGTAGCGATGCTCGCGCCGGCATATTGCTCACGTAAATGAGCTTTTCGAGCCCATCAACATCAGAGGCGAATCGCCGCCGCGCCGTGTACCGAGGCCGTGCGCGCCACCGCCAGGGTAATTGAAATGTCCCGAGCTTCGTCAGGAGCGGTCCATACATCGATGAACGATCGTGATCCTATTTCCGAGCGACTCTATACTCGTCTCGCCAGCTCTATCTCAACTCAGCCTCGCATCATCCTCTCTCAATTTCCCGAGCCCATCGTTATGCTCAAATTAAAAATAAATAAATAATGGTGCAACGCGATATAAACATTTTCAAGAATCACACGTATGAAAGTATTAGATCGGTTCAGAGAAAGATATATCGTGATATTAAAATATTTGACTGATCTTCAGGTATTTAAAATATTAGGAGTCGTGTAATGCAGAAAAATTGGATTAAAAAATTATTATGCAATGCATTCGTGATAAAATAGCAAAAAAAATTGAATTTTGGATGAGTTTTTAGTCTATTAGGCGTTTGATCAGAGTTTTGAAGAAATTCCATTTGAAAGGAAAAAAGAATAATCCTCATCGAGGCTTACTTACATACTGCACGACGGAATTTCCACCGGAGAGTCAAGATCCAATGGTCAGGGTACATGAAACAAATGATTAGAAATACGTTAGATGGCTTTGCGTGTCTCACACAACAATGTCGGATAATAATCGTAGGAATAACAAGAATAATAATAAACGTGACAAAATACACGCACACCGAGAGTACAAACAAGATGTATTATGAAAGAGAGAAAATAAACGGAATAATGTGTAGAGCGTTTGTCCGGCAGCCGACTCGTGAAAACGATCCGTCATGATCAAGCCTGACCTGTGATTTAATTGTCACCGACGTCCGTTCGATACGAATGCTAGATATAAACGGGCGGTATATAACACAATCGTCTTGCTACGAAACACGACATCCTATCGTGACTGCGCGCGAACTCCGCTCATTCCAGAACGAGTCGTCTCCTTTTCCGTTCACGATACTCGCCCGATTGTTTGTTTCGTTAAACTTTACTATATTGTACACAGTGTCGAGTGAATTTTATACGAAAAATTGCTATTTTTTTAAAAACGTGGTAACGCAGTTTAGAAAAATTTTTTGAATTCTGTTATAGGATAGAAATTTTTCGTAAGATACAGAAATGAACAATAATTTTTACTATCATGAATATTTGAATGTCTTTATGGGTTTATAAAAAAACTAAAAAATCCAATCTGTTACCATGATATACGAAAAAAGTATATTAATTTTTCTGTACACGTTATGGATGTCTTCCAAGTTGTATACTTTTTACATATTTTTTTAAAAATGCTTTTTATTGCAATTTTAGAGAATACTAAAATAAAAAATTAGATTGATGGTTATCCAAAAAGTATGTTAAGAAACGTTAAAACTTTTCATAGAGATGTTGTTATGGCTAAGCTTAGAAAAGTTGTCAATGCTTGGTGCATTACTATATACAGCTTCGAATAACGTTTTATTATCATTTATAGTTGATAATTATTGCAAAAGGCCCGAAACCTCAAGATTTTCTTTTTTCTACTATTTTTAAAATGTTTAATGAATACATTAAATAGTTTTTGCAAAGGGTTACTTTTGAGCAAAACAATTTGTACAAGACATTTTTTTTTGCAGATTTGATAAATGGGAATTTTTCCAATAGTTTGATCCCCAAAAATAAAAATCTCTCTTAATCGACGATTTTCGATAGACATCCTTAAGGAAAATCGAGAGCTCATTTAGGTCTTTGTGCATATAAACGTCCTTGAAAGTTCTTGAATTTTCCTCGTCACGTCGTGAATCACGATTGAGATAAGTAAGCGAGATAAATTCGCGTCGATAACTGTATTTATCGCGTATGTACGAAGAGGGGCCAATAGCTGTAAATTGTACGAGGAGTCTCGGAGCGGTTTGCCGGGATCGCGAGCGCACATCAGGCAAGGCGAGCTCTCTCCCTCTCTCTCTGGTTCTCTCGTAGGAAAGGAAGGAGCCAGCGCGAGGAACGACACGCACGATAATGCACGCACGCACTCTATTCCGATATAAATATACGTATAACCAGTGAAGTATTAAAAGCGAGTGTACGAATAATATTTTTCACGTACGCAAGGTGTTCCCCGAACACAGTCTCGCCGATCCGGAGAGCGTGTTACTCGAGGCATCCTTGTATTCGCATTTTGCGAATGTTTTCCTTCGAAAAACGTCCCCGAGCGTGTGTTCGCGTCTCATCGTGTGGCTCTGTATAATTTGACATGTTGTCGTACACGTTATTATTCAGATAGATGTTCAGATAGGGAGAAGAGGCAGGCGGCCAAGTATAAACCGAGGGAACGAGCCAGAGCCCTCCCTTTCCTCTCTTTTTCCAACCCGCCGTTAATACGCGTACAAAATCGTGTGTGTACATTCGCGGCTGTACAAACCGCTTGCGCGAACACGCTCCTCGAATTTGACGTCGCGAAGAAAGATCCCGCGAGGATGGTGCGCAACGAAAAATAAAATAAAATAAAATCAAGAGCTAACTCCAATTTTCGTACATTGTACACTCGCGTCTTTTTTTTTCCCTTCTCGCGAAGATTTCTCCTTTTTTCACGAATAATAATTGAAGGGAGTATATCAAGTATTTGATAGTTGTTTACCGCGGTGGAATCGAGCTTTCATCGATTTTTCACGAAGCGAAGGAACGCCAGACATTCGTATACACTTCCGACAGACAGATAATCAACCATTCTCGCACTAAACATTCTCCATTATACTTAATTGTGTATATTTCCCTTCGTATAATTACTTGAATTATACGAATTATGTAAATCGTTATGTTAATGAAGGATCGCGCAAGCCCGCGGTCTTTATACTTACGCACGCACATATATTCGCAGCACACGAGTCTCGCGATGTTGAGCGGTCGACTCCGAGAGGGAAATTGTCATTTTAAATTCGAATCGAACCTCATCTCTTTTTCTTTTTCGCAAAACGCAACGCGAAAACGGGAGAGTATAATTTTGTTTGCTCGTAAAGAGGAAATGCGTCGGAGCGTATTGAATCGATAGAAAAAATGTAGTACACGCGGAATGGAGTTGTCAAATCGATGCGAGCAAAAAACCGGTTGTCAGACGCTTATTTCTTTTTTTTTTTCTTTTTCTTTTTACTTAAACGTCGAGAGTTCTCGAAGCAAATGAGTGTCGAATTGCTCGATTTCTGGCCGATTGGCTCGTTACTTTCTGACATAACTCGAGAGACTGACGGAGATTGAGAAAATATATATATCGAGAGCGCGCGCTGCTCTCATCGATTTTGCATTTCCTGAATAATGTACCGTGGATTATTATAGCGTCGACGGAGATTCTCTCGCACACAGAGACGAACAATGGCATAGAAGCAAGCGGGCTCGCCCGCTTCTATCCGCGCCGTGTTCGCTCCTTGGACGATAAAAAGCGCACACACTATCGCACCAATATTATGTATGGGGAAACCGCATCGGCCAGGGATTACAGCAATTTTGTTTAACCGCCCGCTAAATGTTGCTTTTTATGCGCTTTTTATACGACGCGCCGTTTTGCTCGCGCCGATCCGCTACCAAGCACGTGAACGCGATGTACCGGGGGCACGTTTGCGTGTATCTATACCAATTTATTTTTCTCCGAGCTCTTATATTCTTTTTAACTAAAAATATGCGCCTATACGGAAGAATCGAGTATAAGGGGGAGGCGGTGCATTAAAAGTATCGTCTCGAGCGCAGTTTTATGCGAATCGGCAGCGAGCTCGAATCTCGCGGTCCGGAGAGAATCATCATCCCTCTCTCGCGCCTCTATTTACATAATATTTTAGATCCTTATCAAAAACGTGGCTACGTGAGGCTTAGCGCCTCTGGATCGCGCCGCTCCTTTTTTCATCTTCGCGCAAGCCAGCCCGAAATCGTGGAAAAAAGATGAAAAAAAAAAAACAAAATTTTGCCGGTAATCTCTCTTGACCACCTCCCGAGCCTTTCCCCCTCCCCCCACACCCTTATCCCTCGAGATTACGGTGCAGTTATGTGCTCTCGTGTAACGACTGTGCTACCGGTTTTCAGTGAAAACGGCGAGAGAATTCAAGTACGTATCGCTCTTCGACAAGGCGAATTATCTCTCGGTCCTCTCCACTTAATTTTAGCCGCATTATATGCGGGGACCATCGCAACATATTATAACTATCCGAACGATCTTGTCCGCGAATGCCGCTCTGATTAGACCAAATTGCCTCGTCCCATCGCGTCGCGAAAAGAAAAAACAAATTGATCCACGATATGTGACATTCTCCAAAAAATTGAACAAGGAAAATAAAAAGTAACATGAAAATATGTGTGATTGGGGTAAAAAATTGAAGGATTGAATTGTCGAAGGTATACACTCGTTTCGAGAGAGAGAAGAGAGAAAGAGAGAGAGAGAGAGAGAGGAGAGAAATTGAAGAGCAAAATGATCGTGATTTCCCATGCAAATTGAGTTGTCGATCCGCCTGACTGCCATTATGCTAATAAAAATAATGACACGTCAAAAAATGTATCAGCTGCTGTAAATGAGGACGGTCTCGCGGGGCGTATGGAAAAAATCGAACGGGCGGTAATGACGACGGCGTCCCGTCATCTTTAATTTCGCCTACTCACCTCGACCCGTTGAAAATATAAAATGTATAAACATATATATCCGTTCGATCTTCCACGAGGAGGAGAAGGGAAAAAAATCGGAATGACCGAGTTTGCGGGGCCTAACTTTCATTCGGTACGATCGAGTCTCCCGATAAGCTCCGAACACGATAACAAACTCGCTCGATAATTCGAAAACTTCCGGATGTATATACGTGTATATATATATATAAAGCTGGGATTCCACCAGCACTTTTAATGAATTGCTCAGCGTTTATTGGCTCGTACGGTCGTATCTGATATTTATTTGAGAAGCCGAGCGACGACGAATCTCTTCATCGGTCCCCGATGAAATTTTAAGGATTTCCGTGTCAACGGCGGAGATCCGCGTGTCAGGGAATCCGTGGCATTTTTATTTCAAAGCGAATTGCCGGCCGAGGGGGAATTTCGCCAAGGTGGTCACAGAACCCCGCTGGTCTTTTTACGAGCTGCGGATTCAGCACATACTACCGTGGCCAATTACACCCATCACGCTTAGGTGGTTCCTCCATCCGTTCAACGGCCAGTTAGCGACGACATAAATGTCCTCAACGCGATCTCCGTGCAACCGACTTCTCCGGGCTTTTAATTGCCGTTTCCTGTCTTATGCTCCGCCCGGCCACGACTCCGCGACTCCTTCGCCAGAGGAAAGACGCCTCGATTATTCTAGCGCTCTTAAATTTTCGGCATTTTAACGACAAATTGTATTTTCAATCGTTTCATTCGCGCGCCAACGATCTTTCGCGGAAAAAAACCTTGATCTGCCAAAAATTGTTTCGAGAACGGCCGGCAACCAGTCTTGAATAAATTCGCGGATACTTTATTTTCTTTTTTTTTTACTTTTACCACGGTCCACGACACGTGAACGTGCAAACGAGCTCAAAAAAATGAGTATACAATCTTCTTTGTTTCTCTCATCGAGTATGTTTCTTTTCTGATTTTTTTAATTCTCGTTCCGTCGATGTACGGGCTCACACTCGGTCTCGTTGCCTCCCTGCGGTACCGATCCGCAGCAGCACGCGAAAAGGCGCAAGACGTTCGTCCGTTCTTTTTTATCACTCTCATTTAATCAGGCTGTGTGCAGAGGGGCGCAACGCACGCTATTTTTCCCTCCCGCTCTCTCCCTCTCGCTTTCCAACATACACTTCTTGACGTTTCCGTCTCTCTTTCTCGCTTGCTTTCCTTTTCGCCTCGTCTCTCTCTCTCTCTTTCTCTCGCGGAACAGGCGAAGAACCCGGCATCAATTTACATTCGTAATTTACACATTTATTTTATACGCTGTAAAGGAGAACACTGACGAGAGCGTGTGCTGCCGCGGGATACGAGAGCGCGGAAAAGTTTCAGCGATCCGATACGGGGGCCCCGACACGTGTAAAAAAATAGCTCGCGAGAAAATACGAGCAGAAAAGTGGATTTTTGCGCGAGCATGCAGCTCGCGTAAAAATCAAACGGCGTCGAAGGCGGGGAGACTCCCGGCCTAGACATATAGGAATTCGAACGTTGTAATAATTATTAATTTGCGAGGATATACCGACGGGAGGGCCCGCTCGTGTCAGGCATCCAGTTCGGCGAGAGTCCCAACGGGGAGAGACTATATAAGAAGTGAAATATAAATATAGCTATATTATATTAAACGGAGAGAGAAAGAGAGAGAGAGATATATTTGGTACGGCGGAATCCACGAGAGGAAAGATCGGGCAAGAAAGAGCGGATGAGAGGAATCGTCGCGCGCGCGCGCATCTCCGACCGCTCTCTCTTCTTCTCTCTCTCTCTCTCTTTCTCGTATTCTCCCGACGGCTCTCTCGCTCCGACTTTCCCCTAACGGGAGAGAACGCGTTTGAGACAATGGCCGCCCGCCGTGCTGATGTCTCCGACGACGTCTGGGACCCCCGTCGTGACGCGGGCGCCGTCCACCTTTTACTTATAGAGACGTCAGTTATCGGGTCCCATCGTCCTTTCCAGCTTCCCTCCCTCTCCTCGCTATTTCTCCTATACCTCTCGACTTTTCGCTTTCTCTCTCTCTCTCTCTCTTCTCTATATCCACGTACGGCGCATCTACGATCTACACGATTTATCGACTCTGTATTCTCACGGATCTTCAATGGGATAAACTCCCTCCCCCCCGCCCCTCCCCCACCCCCTCCTGGCTCGAGCGAGATTCGCCCGGCTCGACGTTAGAAACGTCCGCGCTTCTTTTTTCTTCTTTTTTTTTTACGCGTAAACGCGTTTGTTACCGCGCGCGTATCGCTTCAGAGTCTCTCGCTTATCCTGTCTTACACGACTAATTTTCGTGCCTCTCGGAATTTCTTGATTTCTCACTCGATATGTCACGATCCTCGGCAAATTACAAATTACGGGATTGAGAAGGTGAGAGGGAAAAAAAAATAAAGAACGATACTTACGCCCTGATGATCCGTGAGCGGCGGTGAACAGCGTGAGACGCGCGTGAAAAATAAAATAAGAGATTTAATTGAATGAATGATTCGACACCTTCTCCGTTTTTGAAGAATTTCACGTTCGAAGTTTCATTCAAGAGACTACACTGAGAAAAAAACCACGATCTTACCGTATACAAAAGTAACGACTATACTGATTATTATGAAATAATATATATTTTATTTTTAATATCTGTCCTAAATGTAATTCGTCATATTATAAAAATATATATCAAGTTCTAAAATAAATCTGGTGTAAGGTAAACGTCTCGTTAGTTTAAAAAATTAGTAATTCAAAAATAAAAAATATAATGTATCGTCCATCTATATTGGGACCTTTATCTCAGTCGTCACTTTTTGGTAAAATCTGTACTGTAATTTCTCTCAGTGTGGTAAAAATAAAAGTTAAAAGTTCTTTGATACTCACAGAGAACGGATCCTTGATTCGGCGAAGACATGAAACAGAAAAGAGAATACAAAAATTCGATTAATATATGGTTAATTTAAAATGAAAATAGACTATTTGTACATAATTTTAATTTCTTTTATAGCGAGAGATTAATACTTGGCGTGCGTTGGATGCACGCGCGTGTACGAGAGAAAAGAAGTGCACATGTGGGATAAAGGAGTGTGCATATACTCCATTGAATTTCCGTGAGAGATATAACTGCGCGGGGCGAGAGAGCGAAGGGAAGAGAGAGGAGTCGATGGGAAATTGAGGCTGCGCGAGGGACTTCGATCCCGCGCTTCTCTCCTTCTTGTATATCGACCATCGAGTAAATTGCCATGTAATTATACGCGAAGAATACGGAGGTGAGGAGCGGCAGCAGCGGGATGAGGAACGGGAAAATACATAAAAGCCGATGCATCGTGTATTACCACATCGACGCAATAAATAGGAGCTTGTATCTGTGTTTATGTATTCGCAGGTGTGGAAGTATATATCCGCGCGGCTACCATTCGGGGAGACGTTATGTGCGCGGAAGGTTTGTACGAGTTATTTATAAAAAAATTTTTTTTTCCCTCCGCTCTCTCTCAATCTTTCCCTCTGTCGATATATCGGGCGGAGGAGCGAGAAGGCGAGACCCGGTGCGAGCAAAAAAGGCCTGGCCAAATATAAGATCTTGAAATCGAAAAAAAATCTGAAAGGAATGGTATATTTTTTACCGTTTCGCACGTTCAAAAATGTTGCACAAAAAAAGTATTGAATATCAAAAAACTGATTTTTTGATAAACTTTTCGTATCGGAGATTTTACGTAGAAAATAATAATTATTTGGGACGTAATTCTGAAATTCATAATGAAAAATCGAGTAACTGACTTTTGGATCAGTTTTTTGAAGAATTCATAATGAAAAATCGAAAAAACTGCATAACTTATTTTTAAGCTTTTTTCATATGAATTTTTAAATTGTGCTCCGAATAACTAGTATTTTCGTTATCTACAGAAAATTTCCGATCAAATGAGCTCTTGAAATAGACGAAATAAAATTCAAAAAATTTTGCGAATTTTTAAAGTTTAATGGCGATCTCCATTAAAAAAAAATCTTCAAGGCGTGATAACTTTTTAAAAAACTCATGTATTAACTTGATTCCCGCGCCATTCGTTTCGTTTTTCAAAAATCTTTATGAATCACGCTTAATACAGTTGAGTTCGTCGAGAGAAAGAAAAGATATCGGAAATTGAAATTTTCATGGGTCTACGCGATCGGAGCCGCGGCCGCAAAATAACCCGGAGCTCCCACAGGAGTTTTAACTTTTAATCATGAAAGCG
The DNA here is from genome assembly GCA_030522545.1 of Cremastinae sp. A BG-2022a. Taxonomy (NCBI): domain Eukaryota; kingdom Metazoa; phylum Arthropoda; class Insecta; order Hymenoptera; family Ichneumonidae; species Cremastinae sp. A BG-2022a. The sequence continues at coordinate 20,399 of JAPYYW010001764.1, read as the reverse complement.
AGGGAGTCTCGCATCGTTACGCCGCGCGGCGATACCGAGGGAGCTTTTGATGGGGATAAGAAAGGAAGAGTCGATGAGAGAGCAACGAATTTCAGCCGCGGAAGAGAGAGAGAGAGAGAAGCTCGTGGTGCCTAACCGCAGCACAAGCACCGCCGTAGCCACCGACACCGCAAAATACGGCACTTAACCTTTCCGTAATCGCGCAAAAGTCCACTCGCTCTATACCTCCGCAAATTTACCCAGAAAAATTGCGCAAGCTCTCTCTCTCCATACGAGATTCATTCGTTATTATACACTTTTATTACACCGATCGCGGAGAGAAATCTGTTTTGCACCGCGCTCTGCACCGGAGAACGTCTCAATTTCGTGAGAATAATAAAAGGAGACCGTGTTTAAGGTAGTTTTATCACTGCAGACTGGTCAAAAAAAAATTGCAAAAGATGTATTTTGGAAAATTTGAAGATATACGCAAAAAATGTAAGTCTATATACATGCATTTGAATCACGTGGTTGATGTATAGGCCATGTTTTCAAAATTATTGTAAAATATCAAGATATTCGTAAAATATTATAGCAAATTACTGTATATAATAACGATTTTCTTATATAAAATATATATATCGAGCTAGTATAGATATGTAGCTAAAATAAATCGATGACCTGAACCAAAGAGGATCCTTTACCAAAGAGGATGTGTGAATTATTTACTAAAACCTGCAATTTTTAAAAATAAATTCATTTTACAAGTGTTACATATAAATTTCATTTTAAATAAATATATCATGCTTGTCGCTTTTGACTATAAAACTTACTGTCATCGAAATACGTATACTCTCAAGTATTTCATGAAACATGTCAGGGACACAAAAAAAAACTCTCTATGAAAAAACATTGAAACAATCGTCCATTTTTTCGACTTAAAAAGGTGTACCTCCCCCCTCGAAACGTCGGAATAATAATTTATCAGTTTGGCTCAATTTGTTAATTGATCGACGGAGGCAAATTTAGGCTCGCGGTGACACACCCCTCTATCAGATTCGGGCAATATAAACGATATGGCTTGTTGAATGAATTTGCTATTGTATCCAAATGAACACGGTGCACCCTAGCTCTCGGAGAGCCTCCTCTCTCTCTCTCTCTCTCGCTCTTCGAACGACAGATGCAATCGCCACACGCGCGTCCAACCCTCTAACAGTGGGTCGCTTGATTCTTTTTCCCCGGCGTGCAATCGCGAATATGTGCGAGGATGGTCGCACATGTGTGTCGATGCCAAAAAGAGAGAGAGAGAGAGAGAGAGAGAGAGAAAGTTCCAGCGAGAGATACAAGCGCGGGGGAAGCAATAGGAGAAACGCGCCGGTTTTCACGTCGGGAATGGCGCGTTCCCCGGCACAGCGGTGTGCGCCATTTTACGCCCGTGGGCGGATCCCGGATGGAGCTAATAAATTGTTTGTTGTAATTAAATGAGTTCGGGGAGTCGTGTTATATAGACGGTGGATAGGTCGGCGAGTGAGGGGCCGCGAGGGGGCCACAATTGCCGCGGTTCTTCGCCGGCGACAAGAGCGGGCGAGAGGGCGCGAGAGAGACAACCGACGACGTCGACGACGACGACGACTCGCGTTCGGCCCGGCGTTATAACTACGCGAGTGAACGCTCACACGTATACGCCAGGCTGAGAATCCTGTTGAGAGCGAGAGAGGCGCCTCTCCGGATCTCTCGCCAGAGCTTCCCCGATAAAAGTTACGTCCTTTCGTCGCTTCGACGTGTCGTGTTCGACCTGCATTTGTGTTCACGCGCGGTCTTTGCACGGGGGGGGGGGGGGTGTACGGCTTTGCCTATACTCTATACCGCGGTACAAACCGTGTGTATGGTATGAAGGAATAAAGATGAACGGCCCATGGACGGGCCGCTATCTGCGCCGCTGGAACAGAAACACGTTCGCGGCACGACAGCTCCCTGACAAATGACGGCTCGGGCCCGGTGCCCTCGCTCTCTGCGCCTCTTTTCTCTCCCTCAGACCGAATCCCGATGCGTTTCAGCCTCTCGCCACACTCCAAATTATATATACGTATATCGCTGTATACAAATACGTCAATCGCACGTGAAATACTTTTTATTTTGTGCAAACAAGGGCTTATAGTGCAAAAATGACATTTTTCTATGTAAAATCCAGCCCACTAATTATTATGCTTTTATTAAATGGATTTATCGTATGTATTGTATGTACGTGATTTATGTATATATTTATTGTATGAATGTATTTCCAATTGAGGATGTACATATGAGTGATGTTCTTAAAAGTATATGAAATTTTGATACATTTTTGGTATTTTGTTTTTAAAAATTGGTCCCAAATTTAAAATCCATCCCTCTAATTATTATGCATTTATTAAATGGATTTATTGTATGCACGTGATTTATGTATTTACTTTATGAATGTATTTCCAATTCAGGATGTATACGTGAGTAATGTTTTTAAAAATATGAGATTTTGATAAATTTTTGGTACTTTGTTCTTATTTTGTCCCAAATTTAAAATTGTTTTACCGAATGGTTGAAGAATTATCAAAATCCAGAGTTACTGAGATTTAACGTTGCTTCTTTTGGAGAATTCGTAAATTTGTACTGAATATAAATTGAAAAATGTGAAATTCTGGCAATTTTTTTAAATTATATATATTCATAGCAGTGATCATCGCGTACAGACAGCAATTTAAAAATGTTTTACTAAATTTTTTAAATTTAATTGTTCAAATGATAAGAAATGTCTAATTTATTTTTTAAATATGCTCAAGTTGCCAATTGACAGTATACAAAATTTTGGGAATTTAAGGTCAAGAATTTACTTTTTTCTATAGAATTGTCTCTGTCGCATATAGACCCTTACAATTTTAGCTGTTTGGTGAAAAAGATGGAATTTCATAAATGCTCATACCAGAGGTTGATTAAAATGATTTGTATATTTTAATTTGGCAGAGTGGCGCCTAAACGCGAGGGTACAGCAGTTTATCGGGATGGAATAAAGTGCAGTTTGAAGCCGACTGCTGGGCATATGCCGGAATATATTTATATACGGGGGCTACGGCGCGAAACGCGTGTGTATACGTGAATCGAAGGGTCCACGACTCCGGGTTATAATGGGGGAGAGGAGTTTCTTGCCGCATTTGCCCAGAGGCACGCGCATTATTGCGCGATCCCGGGCATCTTTTATTCATCCGACAGAGTGGAGCCTTAATTTGAATTGAATAGGATTTATAAATTATTTCAAATTATAGTTGCGCTTGAGACGCGGAGCATGAGCCGCGACCACAGGAGAGACGCGTCGGCTACCGTTTCGCTCCTCGTCGAGTGAATTTTCCAAATATATTCTCCGCAGAGCTGAATTTCACTCGTGCGACTCCGTTCCTGTCGGAATTCAAGTCCGATTGAGCGACAGTTTGAAAAAAATCGGACAAGATTATTATAGAGGAAGAAAGGCGAGTAAATTAACGGCAGGCCCGAGTACAAATTTAGCTCGTCTCGTTTCTTTTCGAGATGCGAGAACGCCTCGCAACGATGTTACTCCCTCTCTCTCTCTCTCTCTTCCGTGCATTCTCGCATGCACGCGTCGTAAATATGGTAATCCCGAGGTATCAGCGCAACCCCCGTGGGTCGAGGCGATAACGACCATTATGCGAATGCGCCGCGAGACGAAAAGGGAATTAGGGAAATCGTTTGTTAGCCGAGACGTCCGTCGCAGCTGATAGCCCGGCTCCCATATACAGATATTATATTTTCGATCCTCCATGCACGTCCCGCTTGAATTTAATATATTCCGGGCGCTCTGTGTCACCCTTTGCCCATTTTCGCCTCAGACCAGAATTCGGGATCGAGAAAAAAAACGGAGTCAAAAAATTCCGCACCAAAGAGCGAGCCTCGAAAATTATCATCCAAATTATATGGATCGAGAGTGGATTTTGCTTCGTTTTTTTTTTCATACAAATTTTTATAGACGAGTGCACCGAGTACGTTGAGTCGCGGAGGAAAAGAAAAGCAAGACAAATTGCAAAACGTACAAAATGTATAAATGATATAATGGAAATATATATAGAGGGATGAGAGAGCATACGGCGAATTTTTTGCTAGTTCGGTGAATCGCGACGAGTCGCCGCGATCGAAAAAAAAAGAGCAACATGCGCCCTTCGGTGTTTTGCACATACGCGGGGAATTGAAAAATGAATAAGATGGGGAGGAGAAGCGAGCTCGCGGTTTTGTCAACTCGGACTCGTTCGTCATCGGGTCTCAGGTTTTGCCGCTCTCCCACGAGCAAAACGTTCCGTATACACGTGTAAGAAACGCGATATACGACGGGAGAATCCTTCAGAGTTGATCGCAATGTTGAAAGATGCGCGTACGAGTATATATACGAATAAACGCGTTATGAATTGAGATATCTCGAGTGCGGCAAGAAATCCGCGAATACGTTCATCGCCCCGGGAATTTTGCGACGACGGTAGCGCGCCGTCGACGAAACGAGAGATTCGTTCGTGCGCGTTCTCGGGATTCGAGAGACACTCTCGGGCCGATATTATTGCGTTCAAATAAAATACGCGACGCGTGCACGTATGCGGCGCACCGAGAATACGTCACTCGATTAATTTGTTGTTAGCAAACAGGTTGGCAAACTGGTGAGAAAGCGGATGCTCCTCTCTAGCTTCGGGGCAAATAAAGGAGCCACCATTTATTAAGCCAGCAATAAAATAGTGTGTTCCCGGCCCGTATTTCTCTCTCTCTCTTTTTCTCTCTTGAATAACCGTGGGTGGAGATCCGAGCGCGTCTCATACGTTATTTAATTCTCTCCTCTTCTCGCCAGCTCCGCGGTCCTATTTCTCTTTTTGTCATTCTCTCCTGGCGAACGTCGCCAGAGGAGAATTCCCGTGCCCAGCAGCGTCGTACTCCGTACAGCTTCTTCCAAAAATCAACGCGTATCTTCCTCGCATCACGTTTGCTTCTTATTTTTCAAGTTATTCCAATTTTTGCGCGAATCTTTGGAACAGCCTGTACGCGAATGTCCCTGTGCATATCCCTGAAAACGGTACGGAGCGTTTCCACCCGACTCTCAGACTGATTTATGCGAAAATCGGCGAAGAGAGACGCTACGGCGGGTATATATGGCCCCGAAACAGAGTACGCGTACTGTAAAAACGAGGCAAGTACATTAACAGGTCGCGTAGTTGTTGGAAAAAAAATTGACAAAAAATATATTCTGGGACAGAAAATACTTGCTCAATAATATATTGAAAAAGAATTTTGTAAAGCAAATCGAAAGATTTTAACATCAAATTCATTATTTACGAAACAACATATATGTTTTGATTTTTTTTAATGTAGACATTAAGCAAGTCAGAAGTTATCTCATTTACTGTTCACATTATTTTTTTGATATAGCATGTAACTATCATATACGTGACAATGTTTATGATTTTAAAAAAGCCAGTTTTCAAAAAATTTTGACGTTCTGTCAGTAGCAGTAAAAATCTACATTCATACATTGAGAATAAATCTTGATTGAATCAATTGAAATTTTGTCGAATCAACCAAATTTCAGTTGATTCAAACCAATATTTGTTGAATCAACAATATTTCAGTTGATTCAACCAACATTTTTTCTCAGTGTAGTTATAATCCATATACATTTATATTGAGAAAAAATACAATTTACAATTTACAATACAAGATTTTGACGTTCTGTCAATAGCATAGTATACCTATACATTCATAATTATAATTCATATACATTTATATTGAGAAAAAATAAAATTAAACTACCCAAAGGTAATATAACCCTTTCAACTTTTGAGACACGTTCAAAAATATTGGTTCAACTATTGAAAGCTTTTTTCCCGCGGAGCACACCCCATCGAGCACGCTTTGCACCGTTTATTTTCGATATCCGACCATTTAAGAGCTTATTAAAATTAAATTCACCCTTTTCTTTGAATTTTGGATAATTGTGCAGATTTTAATGGAATTTAACAGGAAGAATTTATCCATCAACGCCCGCGAGGGCACATACTCTGGATCCTCGTTCTTTCTCGCTCGCTCTGCGCCGATTCTTCTGGGCGAGCTTCGGAGCTTGTAGGGGGTGCACGCTCGAGTCAAGGGCAACGCCAATTAGCTCGAAATAATGAACGTGTTTCGGCTCCTTTTGTTTGCCCGTTGTTTTGGCCAGGAGGTAACCGCGGTATAACGGGCGAGGGGATCGAGCGGGAGGAGGAGGAGGAGGAGGAGAGCGAAGGGCTACCGTCCGAGGGACGCTCGCATACCGACAAAACCGAGAACCAAACTCCCTCCTCCCGTTCTCCCTCCTCCACGATAATACATACGTATACCTATATATATATTCATACAGCGCTCCAAGATCAATTTCACAGAATTCCCTCTTTTTGGCCGGTGTACTCCCGGCGCTTTTTGTTGCACCCGGCTCTGACCCCGGTGACCTGGCATCCTGCTCTCCATGCAGCTTCGATCAATTCCGTCATCCATCTCGGCCATTATTTTTCATTATCCCAAATTTTTCCCTCTTACGCAGCTCTCTTTGTGCGAAAATAAAAAAAATTCTCCACTCTTATAGGTATTTTATACGGCGTCTGTTGGAAATTTTACGGTACGATGTGAATTATTTATTCGGTAAACCTTTTCGTTCGAGATTCGTCAAAATTTATCTTTTTTTTTGTTTCTCGTTTATATTTTAATTTTTAGACACGTGTTTTCACATTTTTTGACGATCGTTCATTTATTCTGCGTACGCTGCAATTCGGATTGAAAATAATTTGCATCGGCGCTCTTAAATTCGGTAGCTGATTTATACACCGTGCCCCCCTCTCCGCGTACTAATTGGCAATTAAGCGTATGCGCTATTAATAATCATGGCCAGCGTACTTATTCATTCCGTTCGCGTCTTCGAGTATTCCGCTTCGTGATTCGTTTCGCGGGAGTTGCGCGTATAGGGGAGGGAGATGAGAATAAGAGGAGAGAGAGAAAGAAAGTTGGGAGGAAAGGGAAAGGGAGAAAAGGGTGGAAGGGAGATCAAGTTCCCTCAAGCGTATTACACGGACAGTAAATACGAAGAGCAGCATCGCAGGGGCAGAGTCTCTAGGTAGCTAATTAGTAATTAGCGGCCGTTCCGTTCGATCCTCGACGATGGAATTCACCGGCTGTCGCCAGGATCGACCGCGATCGATTATCCGCTCTGATTTTTTCGGCCTCCTCGAATATGGATCCAACCCTCCGGCTTCTCTCGACTTTATTCTTCTCAACGGAGGACACGGAGCGCGTTCCGGTTAATGAAACAATTATCAGAGCCGCCGTCGCTGCGCCGAGACAAAATATTTTTTCAACTATAAAGATGTGACAACTATATACCGATTATTATGCAACTATAAATATATTATTTTTACGTCCTGGTAAATACTATTGAATTCAGAAAATACAAAAGTATTTTCTTCGCGAATATTTCGTACGAGACAAAATATTTTTTCAACTATAAATATGTGACAACTATATATACTGACTATTATGCAACTATAAATATAGTATTTTTACGTCCTGGTCAATACTATTGAATTCAGAAAATACAGTGTATGAGACAAAATATTTTTTCAATTGTAAATATGTGAAAACTGTATATACTGACTATTATGCAACTATAAATATATTATTTGTTACTTCCTGGTCAATACTATTAGATTCAGAAAATACAGTGTATTACGTCGAAAGATATATTATGATGCCGATTTTACCATAAAGTGACAACTATACTAATTAATTTATAACTAAATATATTTTTCATAATGAAAATAATTTAGGTCAGTTTATCACTTTTATGTAGTTAAATCCATCATCCTCTATTTTCTCAGTGTACTTCCTAACGTATTATTGATGAGTCAAAACTAATCATAAAATATTCATAGTTTTACTATATACGAAAATATTTTTAAATGAAAAATATAATCATGTACAGTTAACTTTTGATAGAAATAATATTTATTTCTATGATTGTATAGTTTTTTGAAATATTTTTTCAACAATTTGAAGCGAAGAATATTATATTATTTCTTCTCGCATTTAATGGTTATTTGAGGGAAAAGAAAAGTAAATTTTCAACATCCGACGAGTGTTTCGTGGATTCGCGAAGAGCAGGCACTGAGAGCTCTGATATGCCGGAGGCTCGGAGGAGAGAGTTCTATAATAGTGCAAGAGCGCGTTTCGGGGAGCAGACTCGAGGAGGGAAGGAATATAAGAGACGTGCGATTTTCCTGCTCGGAAGAAGCGAGAGGCGAGTTTCGTCGGGATAGCGAGCGAGACTCAGAAACGGTAGCCGAGCTGGAAGCGGAGCGCGCGGATTAACAATGCCGCAAATGCTGGTACCGGTGACTGGAATGCCCGCGAGCGCACACGGCGCATAATTAATACCGGAGAAGAGAGAGAGAGAGAGAGAAAAATACACATATATACGGTACAGACGCACGTATACGGCGGCGAGGAGGAAAGATGCGCCAGGCGGAGAAGAGTAAAGAACCGGCGGTGGAGAAAGATGGAAGTCGCGGAGGAACGACGGAGGAGGAGAAGTTTGTCTTTGGTGGATCGCGCGCGGTCCTGGCTGCAGCAGAGCTCGGAAAGAAAGAGAGAGAGAGAGGAAAAATTAAGGGGAAGAAAGAGTCCCGGGACCCGGGAGTGCGCAGCGGAGAGAATAAAAAAAAGGGGGAAAGGGCTAAAAGAGGATGAGGTCGAGCATGTCCACGAGGAGGAGATTTATGTGGCTCCTGATTGAATCGTTCTCACTCGATCGCGCCGGGCGCTTTTTGCACCGCGAGCTCTCCGGCCTGAGCAACACGCTCTCTCGCCCCCTTTATTCCCTCGATCGGGCTGCCTCGATTCGGCCAATCGACTTGTGTCTTCCGCGTATGGGCTCCTCTCTCTTCTTCTACTTCTTCTTCTTCTCCTCCTTCCTCTTCTTCTTATTCTTCTTCTTTTCTCTCAATGTGTGTGCACGCTGCGCACGCTCGTCCCGGAACACCGAGCTCCGTCCTCGACTCTTTTATACGCTTATTATACTCCAGGTCACGTTTTATAAGTCTGTCCGCGCGCTCGATGAATCGCCGCTCGAATGATACACGGGAGAACAAACGGAGGACCGCGGCAAAGAGAGAAAAAAAACGAACGATGGCGCTCCATCCATCGCGAGATATTCCCCAGCCCTTTGTGCGCGAGCTCACTTTTCGACTCTATTTTGCCGCGCACTCCTATATCAACTTATAATCTGTCACAACGTGTATGATATTTCAAAAATCAAATTCTCAACTTATAATCTGTCACATGTGTATGATATTTAAAAAATCAAATTCTCAACTTATAATCTGTCACAATGTGTATGATATTTAAAAAATCAAATTCTCAACTTATAATCTGTCACAACGTGTATGATATTTAAAAAATCAAATTCTTATTATAATATCCATAGCCGAGAGCTAACAAGAATTTCAATTTTATATAATCCACACGTAATACAGATTAGAATTTAATGGGGATATTCATTTTATAGCAGAATGTACATGGAAATTCGATTTTGATCGTGAAACCTGATTAAAGACTTTTAAATTAAATTCCAATAGACATCTGATTGCGGAATAACGTCAGAAAATTTAATTGTTTGTATTTACTGTGGATAATGTAGTTGGATTTTGACAGGGACATCTCATATAAGGAAACACTATTGTTAAGGTAGGAGTCACGTGACAGTCTGCTCAAAAGATTGGCTGCATACGTGTGTTAACTAAATGTAAAATTATCATTTGAATTTTAAGACAGAATTTTTTCAAAATTTATACTCATCTTCTTTGACATATTGAAGTGCAAAATTTAAAGAGGCTTCACCATGTGGTTATCGAGATATTTATTTCAAAAAATTGTCACTTTTAACATGGACTCTGATGAGAAATAAAAAAATGCGACAAGTATCAAAAATTAATATCTCGATTACTAGATGGTGGAGCTTCATAAAATTTGGCATACATTTCAGGATTACCTCAAAGAAAATTTGGGCAAATTTTTAAGAAATTCCGTCTCAAACGATTTTACGCGACTCCTACCTTAAGACTAGAAATTTCGAACGGTAAAATTTCCACTATTTTTTATGCCTCAGGTCATCGACAAAAAAAGGGCTACGTCCTGCTCATATGGGGTACAATTTATTCTTGGGAAAAACCCTTAATCCGAAACAGTCGCCAAACTTTCTTATTTTTTTTTGTATATGCATGTCCACTCTGACAAAACAGATGTCATTTTTACTACTCTTATACCTCTTCGACTTCACAATTCACGAAAAATATGACAAAAACCCTCAGATGTTCTCGAATAATCTCATCTTTATATACACACGAAGCACTTCACTCGCCTTATTGTAACACGCACTGTGTAAAATAAATATTAAGAGAGCATACAAGTCTCAACTTTATGAATCTATCAACCATGCACTAATACAAACTGTTGTTCTTAATTTAATTATTAAATACAAGCACTCGCAATTGCTCTCATTAACGGGGAGAGACCCCAACGAAACACAACTCAAATTTCACTTGAACTCAAACAACTATTCAATTTCAATTGATGGAATCCTATGAAAAGTCCCTATAACGAAAATTTAAGAATTAATAAGCATTTTTTAAATTAAATACAAGTATTCGTAATAGTTCTCCTTGAATAACGAAACACTCAGTCTTCATGGATGAACTCAAACAACTATTCAATTTCAATTGGAATCCTATGAAAAGTCCCTATAACGAAAATTTAAGAATTAATATACTTTTTTTTTAAATTAAATACAAGCATTCGCAATTGCTCTCCTTAACGGAGAGACCCAACGAAACACTCAGTCTTCATGGATGAATTCAAACAACTATTCAATTTCAATTAGAATCCTATAAAAAGTCCCTATAACGAAAATTTAAGAATTAATAAAATTCTTTTTTTATTAAATACAAGCATTCGCAATTGCTCTCCTTAACGGAGAGACCCAACGAAACACTCAGCCTTCATGGATGAACTCAAATAACTATTCAATTTCAATTGGAATCCTATAAAAAGTCCCTATAACGAAAATTTAAGAATTAATAAACTTTTTTTACGAGTTTGAAGGGCACTGAAGATATATTATTGTGGTCGTATATATATACGCGTTATCCAATTAATATCCACGAAATTTTTGGAACGTGTCGCGATACAGCGTCCTTAAACGCGCGAACGAGGCTGATGCGTCTATGAGAATGCGGTGGGCACGAGCGCGAGTGCGATTCATCTTCCTGGAAAATTCGTCGCGCTTTTCGAGCCGGACACCATATTGCGCCGCTGGGCCGTTACGCGATAGTACTCGGCTGATTATTATTTCGGCCGCTTGTATCTCGTTTCGCGGTTTAGTGGCCTTTTTGTCCTGGCGCTTTCGAAACAAATGGTACTTTTAAACCGATATATTACGCGAAAGTGTGCGACGGGGAACATGCCCATAGTCCCGTTTTCCCTGCTTCTTTCTCTTCCCGAAGCCACGCACGAGTGTGACACACTGCTGCCCATTCGCCCGTCGCTCCACTCAAATAATGTTATTCTACTCGACCGAGTACCATTTCTCGTTTCGAAATAAATCAAAAGAATATATTTCATTCGCACGTCTCTTTTCTCTTTTCTTTTTTTGTTAAAATTTAACGAATTTTTTCATCTTCCTCGGGTATAATTTTGAGCCGAAGATTTGATTTTTCTTGTCGTCCGCGACGATGACGGGATTACGCGTTTGTTCGCCCGCCGGTCTCGAAAAAGCAAGAACCATCGGACGGCGCGCGTTCCCCCCGAAATAAATATTAGGTGTAGAACGGGAAGTGACGCGCGAGATCGGTGGAGATAGTGGGCGGATAGTGCGAAGAGTCGCTGGAGCGACGTCTCGAGATAGTTGGCAAGAATGTTTGCGTCCCGGAACAGCCATACGAGAGAGACACGAGAGGACACGTGTATACCGTCGGAGCTTTCGAATATTTACGCAACGCGCGACCATAACGCGACAAACGTTTTTTTTTTTCGTTCTTTCCCCTTTTTTCCTCGCACTCAACGCTCGTATCCCTCCGAGATCCCATATTTTTGAGCTCTCTCGCAAACAGACAACAACGGGGCAATACACACGTCGCGTTTTGTTGCGAAATTATAAATTCGAGCGCGGTTTTTGCTGATGGCCCGGGGGTTTAATGTATATTTATGCAAGTTTCTATTTAGCGGTGAAACCGCGAGAGGATCTTTGTCGCGGATGAGTTTCTTACTCACAGCCAAAACTCTCTCGGTTTTCCAGCTGCGCGACGCTCGTCAACGTGACGGCGGCGGCCACCCTCGGCGCGCGCGCGTTGGTATTCCCCTCTGAGGAAAAAAGGGAACTTTGTGCCCCGGACCCCGAGGAAAGAGAGACCCGGTTCTCGTCTCCGCTCTCATTCTTTTATCCGTCTCATCCTTTCGTCTTCTTTTTCATTAAGTCGTCTTCTTTTTCATTTTCATTCACTCGGAAGAGCGTTTTTCGTAAAGACCGCAGAGACCATTTAAAAATGATCGAGAAATACGTCCCCGCCATTTGTCTATTATAACATAATACATGTTAACTGTACAAATAAAAAGATACAATTTTAATTCATTTTTTAATGCGAATAAAATCTTGATTTTTTTCGCACTTTGTTCACCAAAATCAAGATTATTTTTTTTTCGGCTATCGGTCGAACTACCTTGAGAACACGACGTTGCACCGCGACAGCCACTTTTAAAAAGCCTCAAATATATGACGCGCTTTTTCGCTGCCGATGGTTTTTATTTCGCCGCAATGAGAATCGTTTTCATCAGCGAGAGAAAAGAAAAAAGACATTCGTCGGGACGATCGGGTGTGTTGCTGCTCTCAACACGATGTAAATCTGAAAAAATTCTGTCGAGGGTTTGTGATACAACGTCCTTAAGGTCGTGAGAGCAATGCTAGGTATGAGAGACTCACGCGAACTTGGCGGCGGTCTCGGCTCGTCGCGCGAAGAGCCGAGCCGGTTAATTCTGGAGTCGTTCGTCACAGCGAGTCTCTTTATCTCTCTTCGTCGCTCCGTCTCCGTCTCTCTCGCGGTATGCGCAGTGGTCGGCTCGCACACATCCCTCTCACCGCCGGGTGTTATATTTATTAGTGACGTTATTTTGGTATTTCGTTACGGGACACGTCAAGCCTCGTGGCTGCGGCCCATTCGATCCGCTGAGTAATCGCGGCCATTAAACACCCTGTCCTCGTGGCACGATCCTCCGTCGCCTCCGTGCGACTAGCGCTGCATCAAGCGCAGGAGAAAAAGCATAGCGCCCTCTCTGTGCTACCATTCTAAAGCGTCACCCAAATACGAAAGCGTCTTCCGTTGGCTCTTCTCGTTCCTCTTCTTTCCACTTTCTTTTCGTCTTCTTCTTGTCTTTTCTTCTCTCTCTCTTTTCTGTTCTTTCTCCTCTCGCGGCGCTTTATTCTCTGCTTCTTTTATTTTTTCGTCGCGGACCGTTTTTCTCGATTTTTGGAGCGCTGGTATGGCACTTTTGGTTCTCGGTGTCCCGGCGGCTCTGCGCCCGAAGAGCCCCGTTTCGGAGTCTTTTCTCTGGCTTGGCGGTGATGGAACGAGCGGGATTCGAGCTATGACCGCTACAACGCCGAAACCAGCTGTGATGAACTACCGGTGAAAACGCGGACACTCACCGAGCGCGTATTTTCCTACCGAGAATATATACCCGGAGACGTCGAGAAACGAGAACGCTTTACCCGCCCGTGTACCAAAACAAAAACGAGCGTCTTTCTTTGCCTCTCGCTCGCTTCCTTCCTTTCCTTAATCCTTCCTATATGCCATCCGGATCCCTCTCGCGAACGGAGAGGTTACCAACTCCTCTCTCGCGCGCGCGCCCCAGACTCGCGTGTTTCCGTCCAATTAGCGATTCCACGCTCCGAGGCGCGATCCAGCCTAATTTTTGCCCTGATAATTGGCCGTCCTCCTTCAATCGCTGTGAGAAGCGATTTTTTTCAGAGATAAATCAAGGATATGGCTTCATCCCCGCCCAATTACTTCATTCTCCATTTTTATTCGCGCTCTCTCTCTCTCTTGCGACCATAATTAAATCCGGATTCGCGAATTTTTCGCATTTTTCGCCGCGAGGACGGTTATTCGTCGCTCGCCAGAGGAAGCGCCGATCGATCGAGAATGATTTAATATATAATAAAGAATCGGAGAAAAAGAGACACACGTGTTCTCTCCTCGCTTCGTCAGCTATAATTCTTGTCTCCTCCCCGTAGAAACTCCCCGTCGTTCGTTGACAGACGTCGAGGCGAGATTCCGGGATCGGGCGGTGCGCGCCGAGACCCTTTTGTCGAGCCCGCCGCGATAACGAAGATAATCCAGCGCGCGTCTCGAGAATTTATCTTCGATTCCCAAAAAATCCACGGTCGAGCTTGACCCCGCCGTTTTCTTCGGGCGAACTTCAATCGCGAACGAGCATTTTCTTTCTCGAATATACACTCGGTTCCTAGTTCCGAGTCGATAAAACGTCGGTGGAGTGAGTTAAATATAACGAGAGACGCGCGCGTGTGTGCGTGTTTTTGTCGTCGGGCGAGCGGCGGGGGCGGGCGAGAAGAGAGACGAGCGAGGAGAGGAGAGTCGACGGGGACGAGTCGCGGAGTCTGTTCGCGGGACACAGAGAAAAGCCCGTGGCTCGCTCGACTCTCCGCCGAGATGAGAGCGATGGTTCTCGGGGCGAACATAAATTACCGCGACGCGCACCAACCGAGGGGGAAGTTGAGTTATTTGCGTGTGAGTGATGGAACGAGCCAGCTGAGGAAAGCCTATGCCACAGCTAAACGGAGCTCCCCTCCTTATTTCTTCACCATTCTTATATATCCGCCCGCGCACCTCCCTCTCCTGAGAGCCTACCGATTTCAATCTCGTCGCGACGTATCGGAGCCCGCGATCGGCCAATCTCCCGATCATCGCCTCTTAATTTCTTCATTTCGCCGAGGCTCTTTTATCTCGACGAAAAAAAAGGAAAAATATATACAGGAATATACGTTCGATGAGCGTCGAGATTGTAAATAAATGGCCTTTGAGTAGTGACGCACCCATTTATTTTTCATCGCGAGTAAAATATTTTGTGCATCGAAAACTGCAACGTTTTTTGCCGTCATGTTACACAAGTGCACTTCTCGAAGGAGAGTCGTCGCGATACAATGTTCTCGGAGGAGAAAAAAAACAGTTTTTATCGGACACGGGAAACTCCGGCAAGTTGGAGATCGCGACGGGGCGAAAACGCGCGGAGAAAAAAGTCGACGCGAGGATCCGGAAGCAGGGAGAACGACACGAAAAAGGTTTTTCGATTTGCGAAACTGTTCGCTATCTCGCGACGTCTCGGACTTATCTCGACGCGTGTAATACGCGTCCTATAACCGTCTTCGTACCTTTATACCCGGCTTTTTCCTTCATCTTTCCGTATATAGCTGCGACTTTTCTCTCGACCTAATAGCTTCATTAATTACCCGCGTTCCGTTAAACGCTCGGGCGCACACGGAATCTTCGCCGGTTGCACGCTGAATTAAGCGAAATAATTAGACAAATTAGGGCGCAGCGTGAGGACGACGGGAGGGGGATCATTTGTCATTAGGATCCTCTATTAATTCCTTGTTAATTCCTCCTTTCCTCGTGAAGCAAGATAAACGAGTTAACGGAGAGTCTCACCTTTCGTCCGCCATATTTGTCCCGTCGCGAAAATTTTCGTCTCCTCATATATAAAATAAAAACCTACCAATTATTATTGGACATTTAAGAATTTGTCCACTTTACATTCATTTTAAAAACATTATAACAAATAAATCCTCAAATTTACATCTAAATTATTGTTTGATATTTTACCGATCCAAAACTCATATTATGTCTTTTAATTTTAAACAATATTTATAGTAAACATACACTGAAAAACACACTGAAAAAAAATTTTGTTGATTCAACAAAATTTTGGTTTAATCAACTGAAATTTTGTTGATTCAACCAAAATTTTTTCTCAGTGCACGTATATTGAGAAAAAAATTTATGAAATAATTCAATGACGTTTCGTAACATTCTTCGACGACAATAATTGACATAATCGAAAAAAAAATAAGCCTCCGGACAGAGAAGCGTGAGACCGAGGGGATTTCCTTCGTCGGTCTGATCGCGCGAGCCCACAAACCGACGACTATTGAGTCTTTACCGGATCTTGAGGGCTGGAGAAAAAAGAGCGACGAGAGAGAGAGAGAGACTCATCGTTGTTTTGTCAAGATCCTCTTTAGGATCCTCGAGGAGAAACTCTACACGTCGAAGAAAAGCACGCGATTTCTCCCTTGACCCAAGGGATATCGAGGAGAACCGCGGTACAAAAACCCTCCTGGTCATATATGCATTCGCTTTTCGCCGAGTCCCTCCTTCAGCCAAGTGGAGGACGAGTGCCTGTATGAGAGTGCACATCGATGAGAGGATCCCTCTCGTACAACCTCATAAATTCCTTCAACCGAGTCCTTATACTTCTTTTTTTTCTTCTTCTTTTCGCATAAAACAATAAAAACAACAACGATTTTCAAAAAAGTTCCGCTTAAAAATATAAATAAAGAGGTAAACAATCGAGGGGAATTGACGGATGAGAGAAAAAAATAAAAGATATATCGTGCGTATCGGGGGGCTCGAAAAATGCATGCGCGGGGAGAGACCGAATTGGAAGAGACCGAATGAAAACAAATCTGTCTCCCGGTGCGAGTGTGGGCTCTCGTGGAAGGGAAAGTGAGCCTGTTGAAAGGTTAACCGAGAGCTATGTCTTATTAATAATGTTCGGAGGGAAGTAACGAGTCGGAGGAGACGAGTAAGCGTATATGCTGTGTATATATTTATACGGACGTATATTTGAGTTAAGTGAGAATCTTGATGTGGCGAGACTAACCGATGCACGCCTCGTTGACGCTGTCACCGGCACAAACGTACTCTCGTGTTCGTTCGCCTCGTCGGGACGAGAACGTACACAGGCTCATCACCTCGGATCTCGGATCGTCGTCTCGCGTCTTCTCTCGTCGTCTCTTAAACTTGGGAGCGCTCTCATGGCTGCCACACGTGTGACTCCCGTACTCACATAATTTATAAACATTAGTCACCATTGTAACTCCGTGCTTTTGCGAATGTTGGAAAGGGGCAGGGGGGGGGAGAAGAGGCGGACGGAGAGAGGGAGAAAAATCGAGGGAGTGATTAGAATTGTTTTTTGTTTCTCGGAATCTCAGCGACGGAATAATTTATCTGGATCGTTTTTTCGTGCATACGCGCACATTCTTCGAGTATTTTTGTTCGCTTTGGCGAATGAAAAAAAAAGGGAGGTTGCTTCTTTTTTGCGCCACGAAAACGTCGAAATTTTTCGGGACCCGGAGCGAGCGAGATTTTATGAAAAATTCTCATGCGCTCGTTAAGGAGAAGAGCAACGCGATCGTCAGCATTTTCGGGCCAAAGACATCCCTAATTATCTTCTGGAAGCGCTAATTGATGTCCTCCGGAGCACATCATTTTTCGATCTAGTTTCTTCGTCGTGTGCGAGCGTGAGAAATATTTTCTCTCCTCGACGTTGAAGGCTCGTTGCTCCGGCCGGGAGAAAAATACAGATGAAAAACAACATTTTCATTTCTACTTTTTCATGCAAAAAAATTAAATAAAATTTCTAAAGATCTGCGCGCACACTTTTCGGACTCGAGGCTATCATTCTTCTCGCCGAAAGTAGAAGAGGCGTGAATGGGTTTTGCTCTATCCTCAATTTTAAGAAAAAAAAAAAGAAAAAAAAAAGAGGAGACGCGCGGAGAGAGAAAGAACGAGACGGGGGAATGCGCGCGAAGGAGAACGTTCGTCGACGTCGTGGCCGAGTCCACCCTTTTCCGATAGTCGGTTTGTCAAGCGTCCGGTGAGCACCTGTCGTCCGAACGTCACCGATGCATATATACGCGCTATAAGCGAAAACTTCTCTCGCTCGCTCTCGCGTGCACCGAAAGCTTTTGATAATAGAAAGAAAGAGAGAGAGAGAGAGAGCGGGAGAGAGAAACTTCGAGAGCCAAAACGTCCAAAGATAAACTTTTCCTCCCCTCGTTTCCTTCCGTGGGCAGACGTCGTCGGCGCATTAATTGTCGAACACGGAGTCATAAAGAAATCCAAGACTCGTCCTCTCACATCCTATCGTCGTTACGTCGATTCTGAATCCTCCGCCATATATACCCGTTTTATTATTAGCATGTGCGACACTCGCATAGAGGCAACCAATAAAATATACTGTAATGTGACGAAAGACTGCCAGCGTAGCGCTATTCACCCAGACAGTAACGCGTGCAGGAAGGAAGCCAGAGAAATGAAGATGTGCGAGATTTCGCCGTCACGCTCGAGCCATCGACAACAACGTATCTCGACAAAAAATATTTTTATACTCGTATATCTCGACAAAAAATATCTTTACGCTCGTATCTCAAACTCCACATTTTTTTTTCGCGACGTTATTCCCCCTTCCAAGACGCACTTTCCACGAAATTATTTCCACTGATGATTTATTTTTAAAGTAGGAATCTCTCTATATAGATATACACGGTTTTTTTTCATAAAACTGTTTAATGGTCTCTTTTTCTCGGGAGAAGCTTTGAAGTACGATTTATTTCAATATCCTGTGACATATTTTTCAAATCGATAATTGACACCACGTGCGTCCGGGACTCGGGAGCTCTCCGAGTCAAATGATAATGTAGAGTCTGTTTTAGTAACAGTGGGTAAATAATCGCGATGCCCTACTTCGCGGCGATTTATTAATACTCCTAGTCTCGGGGACTGTTGGAAAATATTTATCCAGAGTCTGGAGAGATAATTCATTGGTTTGAGCGGAGAGGAGAGCAGAGGATGAAATATGCAGCCTGCTCGTGGTGGAGGAGCGATCTTTGAAGCGGACAAAGTGATAGATCGAATCGAGCGCTTGTTGTGACAATTAGAAGTGGCTTCCTAATTCTCTGGCTCTGAGGAGGAATAAGGAAGAAAGGCAGGAAGGAATAAGGAGTAAGGAAAAGGAAGAGAGAGAGAGAGGAAAATCCGAAGAATAAGACGAAGAGCCCCGAGCATTGGTCGCGAAGAGCGCGCGACGGCAGAACCGAGGCCGTTTGTTAATCTCAAAGAGGGACCCACACCCCTTCGACGGGAAGAGACGCGGGGACGGGACGAGCGATGTGAAGGCCTATATAGCTGCGGGCGCAAAAAACGCGCGTGGCATCCGCGGTGGCTCATTAACCGTGCTGCCTTTAAATTGGCCCCACGGCAGCTCCCTCTCTTTTCTCTCTCTCTCTCTCTTTCTCTCGTCATATATCGCCCTTTATTTTCTTAGACTCATCCTGATGCTCGTCGACGTTGTCGTCGTCGTCGACTCCGCTCGTCGAGAATATTTATGCTCGCCGCGTGGCGCGCACAACAGCCACTGTGCAAGCTTGAGAAACAGAAAAGTCAAGCGAGTCGATCGCCCTTATATCCCGGGCTCCACTTTTATTCGGGCACGTGTCTCACTTTTTACAAGCCACTCTATTTCCCAAACAATCGATAAGCTACTCTACTCGCTCACTTCGTAAATCAATCGATCTTGGTTATTCGCATGATACTGAAGAATGTTGACTTTATAGTTTCGTGTTTTCGAATCATGTTATTATTAAGAATTTATATGAGTGATATTTTTAAAAATATGAGAATTTTATAAATATTTGGTATATTCTGTTCTGAAGATATGAAAAAAAATTCGTATGCCAAATGTAAAATCGTTTTATGGAATGGTTTAAGAGTTATTCAACTTCAAAGTTGCTGAGATTTAACATTGGTTGTTATATGGAGAATTCGTAAAACTTTGTATCGAGTACAAATTAAAAAATATGAGATTCTTGTGAATTTTTATTGATATATTCTTAGTAATATTCATTTTGTAGAAAGAGTAATTTCAAAACGTTTTACTAAAATTGTTGTTTATTTAATTGTAAAAACAATAAAAAATAGTTAATTTATTGTTAAAATATGCTCAAGTTGCCACAATAATTGATAGTCAAACTAAAACTCAAAATATTGGCAAATTTTTAGCAAACGCCAGAGTCTGGCTTATAATTCGAACTTTTTTCTTTTTTAGATAAAAAAGCAAAAATTTTAGTCAGTTTGAGTAAAAAAAATGCAAGGCCGTGTATCATCTATATTAAAAAAGACATGAGGCCTCTAATCGATTCATCGGAATAGAGCGTGTATTATGCGGAGCGCATTAACTTTTGGCTAATCTCTACTCATTAG
>JAPYYW010001763.1:0-26288 GCA_030522545.1 Cremastinae sp. A BG-2022a | reverse complement strand
TCATAAAACAGAACAATTAAGGCCTTAATCGGTTTTTCCACTCGATCTCGACCGATCACCATGGAAACCCTAATTACAGAGTCATTAACGAAAATTTGAAACTGTTTTTTTTTCCTCGTTACGCTCGATGAATTTTCTCTCTTTTTTATTATGTTTACGATCCTCGAACTATTTAAGTGTATCTGTTCAGGTATATTGGATATAAATAATAGAAAATAGTGTTGCAATAAGTTGTGTTTCACATGAGCTGAGAAAATTTAGCGTGTTCGAGAACCTTCAGGCTGATTTTTCGAGAATCGAAAATAGGAAAATCTCCAAATTTGAGGTGGCGGTAATTCCTCAAAATTTTTGCAAAACGAAATAAATGATGCAAACATCAAGGTTATTATTTCCAAAGCGGGGCACGTTGAATTTTTTTTTAATCAGAAGAGATTAGTCAAAAGTTAATGCGCTTCGCATAATGCGCTCTCTATTCCGATTAAACGATTAATGGCCTCGTGTCTTATTTAATATACATATGACGATATTATAAATTTGAAAGACACACTATTCACTTTTCGTATGATTGAAAATTATACTGGAACTGACATACTCAATTGAACTTGTCAAATAGCAACAAAATGTATTTCGGCAACGAAACTTTATACCTTTATACCTTTTTCTTCATGTTTACGACCACCGAATTATTCAGGTATATTTTTCCAGGCATATTTGATATAAATAGTAGAAAATTGAGTTGCAAACTTGTTTTCACATTTTATTACACACGTATAAAGTTGTAAGAAAAGTGAGCTGAGAATTGTTTTTTTTTTTCTTTTTCGGTAACGATGCGAACTACCTTGCAAGACCGACACGTCTTATCACGACACTTAATACCGGCCTACTGATTCCAAATTGAGTCGAAAATGAAGATTTGAGCTCTTTATAAAAATATTAACGGGCAGCGCATCGCACTTTTCGATTCTCCATAAGATTAGGAAATTGTATAGGAAATTGAACGCTCTATACAAAGAAAGTTCTCTTGTGGATATTTCGTTAATCTCATCTTGAAAAATGTGTTTAGTCGATTAGATGAAGCATTTTAAGAAGATATTCGTATCCAAAGTTTAATGATGATAACCGGTCTTAATGCATTATTTTTTTGAAACGTCAACATTGAACTTGATATATATACGAATATCTTCTTAGCGCTTCATCTAATCGACTATACAATGAGGTGTATATATACATATACTATATATATATGTAATGAAAGGGAGACGATAGTTGGCAGCGAAGTAGCATACAATAATATATAATAGGGAAATTCTTGCTTGTTATTTTGACACTGGGCGCGGTTGAGATTCGAGAGAAGAGAGGCTGAGGACAGAAGCAAAAAGCGAGCAAAGCGATGACGTTTTGTCTGCTTTTATATTCGCTGATGCTCTCGCTCTGCTGCTGACATAACAAGGCGAGTCCTCGTCGTCACAGGAGCATGCACGGGCCCGACTTGGCCGCGGTTATCTATATTGTGTATTTATTGAGGCAGATGAGGATCGATCCGTGGGTGCTTTCTGTGCTGGCGGCATCATGAATTGAAGCAAGCAAGCAAGCAAGCAGCGGGCGGGGGGAACGCGCGATTCGCCCTAGCAATCTCTTCCTTTGAGGTTTTACGTAGGTCCGCATGCACGCGGAAATACGAAAAAAAAAAGCATAGCATATCAGCATCAGGAGGGAGGGAGGGAGCGCGAGAACACACTCGCGCCCCCGCATATATAAAGGAAAATAAAGAAACGTGCGCGAGGGATCGGATTGGAGTGCGGTTGTCGCCGTATCGACGAATCGACACAAATAAAGTGACCATCATCCCCATCAGCAGCAGAGGCTGATGCTGCGATAGCAAACGGCCGCACGGCGCGGCACGACGAAATAACAAGCCAAAAGAAATAAAAAGGCATCGAGCATATCTACTCGCTTATTTTCCTCCGAAAGTCATCGTGTGTCTTACGCGACACTCTGATGCAATAACATATAAAAATAAAACGAAAGCTCATCTCTCGCGCAGGACTTACGGGCCCCCCGAATAAATAATAAAATAAGGTACACTACTGCGTGTGTGTTGAGCGATCGACAAACAGCAGCGCACGCACCTTCAATACAATCTACATACATATGTGAAATTTCGTATGCTTTATTTTCTACAGCATATATTGTATATCTCTGCTATACATTTATTGTTATTTCGAACGCTAAATTTGCTATAGCAACTATATATGTATACAATTATTCAATTGAGTCTACCGCGTGTGCTGCACGGTAAAAATTCTCTGAAATTTCTCTCATAATTTCCTATACATGTCGTTTTTTCTTTTCGTTATTTAAATCTTGCGTACACGCATGTATTTCTTACTGCGTATTTCACACGTTAATAAAATATGAAACATAATTTGAAAAACTGATTTTTGGATCAAGCCCCTGCTTATTCAAAAATGCATGAAATTCAAACATTTTTTTAAATCACCCCCCTATATATATATATATGTATAACAAAGCTAATTTCGTCCAAGGAGAGGAAAGATATTTCAAATTTTCATGGATCTATATGAGCATATACAAGACCGAGTATTATGAGCAAAAAAGAGCTGTTTTATCCGACAAAATGTGATGAAAATTGAAAGAAAAATCTTCATAAGCAAATATATTTTATGTATACATGCTCCTCCTTAGCTCCTCCGTTGCACTATTATATTTGCGCCCTTCTTCGATAAAATAATAATAATAAAAAGTATGCACATATACAACTTTGCATATAAAGCTCTTCTACATATATATGTGCTAGCGAATATATATCTACATATATCGATTGATATCCGTGAGCTAGAGAGAGATGGAACGATGAGACAATCATTAGGACAAAATGTTTCCTTTGATCCTGTCACGATCGGCGCACGTATATGCTCTTTTGAGGCAACAATAAAATGGTGTATATATATATATATATATAAATATACGTATTGCGTATTAAAAGGAGCTCTTATAATTGCCGAATTATAAATTATCTATTACGTGTATTAAATACAGACTATAACGCAAAAATATAGAAAAAAAAAGAGGGGGAGGGAGTATGGGCAAAGTATGTATATAGCAAAGGAGAATGCGATGTGCAAGATATGAGGACGACGGCGCCGCGATGATTAGTCCTTTTGGCAATAAAATCGATTATTTAAATCCCAGCAGAGAGAGAGAGAGAAAAGTGTGCCTAACGAACATCAATTAATCTAACTGTCACGCGGAGAAGTTAATTTATACGCGGGAATAAGGGATGAGCATGAGGCGGGCGAGGCATGGCCAACCGTTAATCACGCGAGTTTTTCTCAACGCCGCATCACGCACGCGCCGCGCGTCTATTGTTTCGATCGCTCCACACATAATCATCATCATGCATCAGCATGGCGGTAACTGCTGCTGCTGCTATCATCTCGGCGCACCGCACACACTATACATTTCTATTATCTTCAGATTTATTCCTTATTATGCATGCCACCACGCCCGCCCGTAGCCTCCCCCCTTCCTCCTCCTCCTCCTCCACCTATTTTCTAAAGAAGAAAAAACTATACGGATGAATTAAAAAATGAAAAGAGTAACTTTTTTATTTTAATTTTATTACACGATGTCACATGGACAACGATGGGAAGAAGGATACTGCTCCGCGCATACCACACACACATTTTATTCGACATGTTAGTTTTTTCGTTACTTTTATCTATATATACATGCAGCAGCACACACCGTGTGTTTCATTGATTCCGCGAACGATAAAAATCGCGTAAAGTCGCGATTCGCGTAAATCGCTTCCGGATGCCGAATAATACGGAAAATGAAAAAAAGATGCTACTTGGATCGCTCATCGATCTCTGATGCTGTTAGTATTGTTACGCCGGGGGGGTGGGGGTCGTTATACACATTATATTGTCGCCGCAGAAATAAGTCAGCACCGAGCACAGAGGAATAATAATATAAAAGGAAGTGTTCGAGGCGATAGTATAACTATACTCCGGCATACTCTTTTCTTCTTCTTCTTCTTCTTCTTCTTCACATCATCATCAGCAGCAGAGTTTGGACCTATACACTCTATACGAGTATAATAAAATTGTAACAATAAAGATCCATGTACCCGCATATATATATGCGCGTATATGTATAGGCATATAAGCACATTATTTGAACGATTTATCTCTTATTGCTCATATCCCTCAACCCTTATTCTTGCTCTATATACACTCATTTCGCTTATGTATGCATACTATATACAATTATTGTATTATTATATCTCTCATCTTTATTTTTTTTCAACTCATCATTATATCTCGCGCTTATTAATCACTTTAGCGAAATCCCTTGTTCGCGCGCCCAGCACACTCACGGATATATATATATATATATATTGATATGGGATATATATCATAATCGGGAGTATAACATCCCTTATTCGTATTCAATAAAAAAATAATTAAATAATATGTCTAATAAATACACGTGGGTATAGAATAACAACTTTCTGTTATCCGGTTGATTAATAAACGCGGCGGGATTTTTTTTTTCCATTAGGGATATTGCGGCGATCGTGAAACTTTTACGAGTTCCATCAGCAAATATTTGTTATTTCCTTAAAAATATATACTACATAGTATATAGTAGCTCTCTAATATTTTAAGATGTTATATTTATACTCGGCGCGGCGGAGCGCGCCGCTCCTATAGCATATACGTAAAATGGAAATCAAGTCAATTTATGCGAATTTTGGCGGCGCGGCGCGTGTAAGACGCCATCGGCACAAGTCGCGAAATACTTGTATTATATATAGCTGATGATAATTGACATTGAGTATCTATAAGTTTGACCGATTATTTGGCTCGTCCGTACGTCCACATGCATCAGTTAAATAAAAAGCGACACGCGCACGCGTATCATCAGAGTGGCCGCGGACACGGAACAGAATAAAAGTGTCACCTGCTGTTACTTTTATAGGTTATAAAGCTTTGCAATATTATATGCTGATGCTGAGCCAGAGTAAATACGTTTATGCGCTTCCGTCATCTCTCGCGCCTCATGCTTATTTTATTCTTATATTATATTTCTCTCTCTCTCTCTCTCTCTTATTATCTTTCGGGGCTCTATTCTCTGCGCGCACGTCTCAAAATCAATTGCGACTTGTTCCCCGATCATATGTATTATGTTGTATACATAGACACGACCGAGGGATACTTTTTTGTATATCATCGCTATACTCTATGCATGCGTATTATACGCTATAAAATATAATGCTCCGCGGCGCGATGATCAACGCACTCATCAGCAGAGACTCTATATTATTCGCTTATCAATCTAATGCATTTCATATATTTTATGGCGCGAGGAATCCACACATTATTGCTGACTCTGCGCACAGTTCAATCTTAATCGCTCTTCGCATATACACATTTTCCTCAAATTTTAACATTCTATACTTTAGATACGAATATCTTAATCTAATCGACTAAACACAATAAAAGAGACCGCATTTTTCAACATCAGTCTATTTCCTACAAATAAATGTATTTTCCTTGCTACTTTGTGATTTTATGATGCAAAAATTATGATTTTTTTTTCAATTTCTTCAACTTTTACCTCGAATAGTTTTAAAATGGTGAGATTAACGAAAAATTCACAAGCGAATCTGCACAAGTTACTTTTTATGTATATTTAAATAGAACTTATTTTACAAATAATTACATATATTATTGTATATGATTCGTACATAATATATGTGCATATGTAACTGTATATATCATGTACTAGACGTTTTATTTGAACGCGCGCACACCGCACGGCAATAAGCAGCAGAGTGTGTGTTTTATCGCGCGGATGTTTTTTTTTTTTTTTCGTATGAAAAATCTTTAATTCGACGCCGAGCGTAGGTCTCTTCATTTTTCACTCTTTCTTTCCATTTTATTTTATTATATTTTTCCAGCAGGGTGCTCGGGCGAGAGCGCGCGGCAATTCGTTTCTCGCGCGCTTCATTTACCCCGTAACTCGCTGAGAGCCCTCTTTATTATTTCGTCCCCGCGCTCATCGCGCGCAACCAACGCGATTCAAACGATCGCGCACCAGAGACGACGTCGAGGAGAATAAGAAAAAGGGAAAATGTAGGGGGAATATGTACGCGGTTAGCAGCAGAGCAGTATCGTGATGCGTGAGGATCGCAACCTCATCCGCGCTATACTGCTGCTGATGCTGCGCTCGCGAATAACTCTCTCCTATTATATGTATATTTTATTGCGGTGAAATTTTTGCCAGAATCTGGCGATGCCTCATTTGAGCAGCTCTATGCGTATATGCTATACTCCTGCATCATCCTCCTGCTTCTGCGTATTACCTTTTTTTTTATTATATATACTATAGACATTACGCGCGACTGCGCTCATTTCATTCATGTTAAACAACACGCACGATCCGCCGTTCCCTATTATGTGCGCGCATTCTATATTATATACCTAATCGTATAGTATATATTAGGGCGGAATGGGACAAACGAATTTTTCTTATTTTTCTCTCTTATTTGATGGCCATTGAAAATGTTGTTTCTATATAGGCACCTCCTCTAGACAACTCTCACCAAATATTTCCTTCTTATTATATGTTGATGGTAACAATAATTAACCATATAGCAATTTTCCATTTTTTATTATACACAATTATTAATTCGTATGTTCCTGCATGTGTATCAAACATACAGTCATTTAAAAGCCAGCTTTTTTTTTGTATAGGAAATTGACTGATGTTGATGATAAATGCGGTCTCTTATTGTGTTAAAAGTCGCGATTAGAAGAAGCCCATTTTCCTATCTAAAGTTCAATGTTAATCGCGGTTTTAATGCATTTTTCAGAAACTTTTAACATTCAACTTTGTGGTCACCTATATTATTATACATACACATATAATAATAAGGATTACAATAAAGTGCATTTCGTTCTAAGCTATGAATATCTGCGCGCAGCAGTCTGGGCCGGATACGGACGTCGAATCAGCAGCAGATACATGAGATACTATAATGAAGCCCCCGTGATCTCTCTCTCTCTCTCTCTCTTGAATCCCCCCCCCCTCCATCACCCCTCCGAACCCCACAACTTCCGGAACTTTGATGTGCCACGGCAGACCTGATGCCTTGTTTTCTGGCTCATTGTTCCCAAATTCTCAACTCCGGAATATATATACACGCCCACCAGAAGAAATAACGTCGCTATATATACATATATATATAGTACAAGAGAATAGAGCGGGCGCGGTGAAAATAAGAGAGAAAGAGAGAAAGAGCAGTGGATTTTAAAATTCTTTTCATTTTCACTACTCGGCTCAACTTGCTCTCTCTCTCTCTCTCTCTCGCGTTGTCAAGCTTTTGTAAAAAGCAGAGAGTCTATATGTGTACACTTGTGCACGCGAGTATCGGAGATATAAAAGGGGAGATGAGGGAGCCAAGTGGAAAAACAAAACAAAACAAAAAAAGAAACAATGAAAAAGAAAAAGTAGCTGAAGCCCGAGCGGGCGCAGGATTGAAAACACACGCGACACACAGGAGCGTTTCAATATCTTCAAAGAGTTTCACGGGCGCGAATCAAAAGGCGAACAGCCTATATACGGACATTATATAATATACATCATCTGTATAGTATACATATACCCGGGCCCGAGCAGTATACATCATGCGTCCACGGCCGCCGTGCAGCACCACGCTTATCTTCTTTTTATCTTTATTTTTACGTATAGTATATATATACGCCTATATTTATACAGTATGTAATATAGTATATGACACCTTATTATTTTCTCGCTGCTCGTTATTCATACTCGCGTCTATACTGCGCGCTCTCTTCAATCCTCCTCCGTTCAATGCTTTTCGTTTTCTGCTCTTTTATTGTTACGCACAATAAAAGTAATTACACCAAAGTAACGATATACAGTTAACCAATGTATATACTTTGTAAATGTATTATATATACTAGTAGCAGGCTTCGCGCCCTCGCTGTAATAGAAAAATTCATCCAAAATCGAGCAACAAACATCCAAACATACAAATATTCACATTTATATATATTAGTAAGATTATATTATAAATATATATTAATGAATTGCCAACATATAAATGTAGGACGGGGAGCATCACTTGAAAATGGCTCAACCGATTTGGCTGATTTTTTTTTTGTTCGTTATTTTCCGGCGAAGGTTTGTATGTAAAAAAAAAAACTTTTCGAAAGTCTATGAGAAAAGTCGAAAATTGGGATGGTATTGGGATGGTCAAATTCTGACGTCCACGCCGACCAACTTATTGTGGGAAGATCATCTTATTTAGAAAACTTGGAAACTAGACTATGGATTTTGACTTTTGATATTGTTACTAGACATTGCATTTTAACAGAACAATGTTTATATATACATTTTATTCCGAAATTGCAGCGGAAACGGAACATTTGAAAATGTATTTGACAAATGACTATTCTCAAGACGTGACAGCTTTTAAAACAATTGATATATTAACATAATTTTAGCTCCAATATCTTCATTTTGCAAAAATCTTAAAAAATCATCCTTAATTAAGTTGATTTCGCCAAGAGAAAGAAAATCCACCACGAATTTATATTGAACACAAGTTATTAAAAAATACATAATAACTTTTCTTTTTTTTTTTTAATCTTCAAAAAACACCCTTAATGAAGTTGATTTCATCAAGAAAAAGGAAAGGTATCGTAAAATGAAATTTTCATGGGTCCACAAGACCCAGTATGACTCACAAAATTTCTTGAAATATTTCTTTTTCGATTTGAAGAGCCTATTTGATTGGAAATATTCTGTAGACAACGAAAATGCTGCTTTTATTCGAGACGAAATTCACGAATTCATATTTTGAACAATGCAAAGGACTGGATTTTGGACCAGTTTTTTTATTACCGCGAGGGCGTATAGCGCCCAAGCCATGACCTGTAACCTGCGGTTTATAATTATAAAAAAATACAAAAAACCGCACATACGCGCATTATAATTGACACCTCGAGACAAAATTCACGACTACACACGCATTTAACTTTTTCTATATACATATATAGTATGCTTTGATGCGGTTGTAATGATACAGGCGCCAGCAGCAGGAGCACAGCACGAGAATGAATAAGTGCGTTGAAAAAAAATGGGAGAGGGTGTATGAAAATGTATTACATCTAGAATGTATGGGGTTATTATATATATATGCGGGGAAACAAATATTTTAAGATGAATATTATTGTATATACTATATATAAGCGAAAGATGATGATGTGTCTCGTCGTGCATTTCCGGATTAGGACTTTATTTGTTTTCCGTTTAAATATATATATATATATATAATGTATATTATTGATGTATAATGATCGGGACTGATGGCTGAAGAGGTAAACGAGGGCCCTTTATTATTGCGATGCATCAGTATAGCGAGACACTTATTATTGCTACAGCGGAGGAGGCGGCGGCGGCGGCGGCGGGAGCCGAGATGGAGATTTCGAGCGTTTCGTCGCAAAGTTAATGACGTGTCAGCGATAATAATAATGGCGCATTATCGTTTTCGGTGGCTCTTCCCCGACACGCGCCTTGGCGCATATGTTTTAGGGCCGATCGCGCGTTGGCTCCTACCTTATCCATACATAAACTTACAATTATTCATATATATATATATATATATATGTATATACTATAGTAAAAAAGCATATATGTATACAGTATGCGTGTATGGGCTCGTTTTATCGCGCATCTATATGCGCCGCGGCATATACTATATTCGCATGTACAATATAGACATGGGCGCGCGTTAACGCGTGTACAGAACAATCTGCTATATAGGCGGGAGCATCAGCACACCAAACGAAAATCGCATCGTTAAAGACTCGGCCGCTTCATCTCGATTTAATTTCATTATAAAACTTGACGATTCCGCGTGCGAATACTATATACTATATATACGTATTATATATCCTATATATATACATACACACACAGCATATCAGAAAGCATACCTACTACCCGATGTATATCCTCCAAGTCGTCTACTCGTTAAGATAACTCAATACTAATAAAATCGCTGATTCGTAATTTGAAAAGAATATTTTATTAAATATTGTTTGGCATGCGACCGCGCATTCACCAAAGACCCCGCTCTCTTCTTCTCCCCATTACCTTCTTCTCCTTCATACTCTACACACGCTTGCATATATATTTATTATTTATATATTTGTCTCTAACTCATTGATACGTGCCAGAATCATTCGCTTATTAATCGATATACATGTCTGTGAGAGTATACTCTGCCTCCCGCTGCTATACCGGAATAAAATAAGAAGAAGACAATCCAAGTTGAAAAATGAAAAATAGAGAGAATAATAAATATATTAAGCCATGAAACGATAATATGGAGAAACAAAAAAAAAGCGGAAATCGGCGTAGCGAGGGGGGCGAAAGCAGGAGAGGTCAGAATAAGAAAGAAAAAAAGTCGGATCCGCTCATCCGAATCCTCTCCTATAAATCATGATTTTTTTCCCTTCGGTTAATTGTCACTAAAGTTTCACGCTTGACAATTAACTTTTGGTCTCGAGTTAACGACCTTCGGACCTGTTATACTGTCGCTATCATAAAAATTTTATTCATACGCGCACATACGTGCACGCCGCGTGTATAGCCCCCGCCCCGCGCTCGCGCTCGCGCTCGCGCGCAATACACACAGAGTGTGCTCCCGCGCAATAATAAGAGGAGCAAGAGTCGCGATAAAAGCGTGAAATTTACCGTTTGTCTCCAAAGATACACCATAAACGTTCTGATAAATGCGCGTATACTGTATTATATACGCATGCAGCTTGTATATATAGAAACGCGTGTTGTACGTGCGTAAATATTATATACGATATAAAAATATATATGTATTTATATACTCGAAGGAACAATAACGACAACAACAAATATGCTAACAAGAACAACAACATATTAGAATAAGGGGGAGAATAAAGCGCATATTATATAGATATTATTATGCATCAGAATAAAAATGAATTTATCTCGAATTTTCGCCGCAGTATCAGCATCGGGGATAGTTATTTGATGTATATATAGTATATGAAAAGGCGAAAGCTCGACTTGCCTGCCGCGGTGCGGCTCTATATAGTATACCCTCGCCGCTTATTGTCATTGTTCTCTCTGCTTAATAGTCTCTGCTATATATATATATATACATAGTATTCTATACAATAAAATGACGAGCAGTTTACGATTAACGATTCATTTAGAAACGTTTAGTGCGCGCGGCCACTGCGTGTGTGCGTGCGTTACACTATATACGATATAATACTATTCCCCGCCGGTGTTTGATTTAACGCGCGTCCATATTGTATATAGTTCATCAGCCGCTCCCCATCTCCGCGAGAGCATCAGCGGAAAGGCTGTAAGACGGCGCGCACACACGCCGCCGATCATCCTCTCCATATCTTGTATATCCCATTTATTCTCATTCATCTCGCGCGCGTCAAGTCGTATCGGTCACTTTGATGCGACAGCTACACCGCCAAATGTTTAATCTCATATAATTATTAATTTAATGCTTTTATATATATGAATATTAAAATTATAATATACGCACTTTAAAGCTTTATAATTTAGGGATTTATTTATTTAAATTCAGCAATTAAATTTGATTTTTCATCAATTTCTCATTCCAATTATTGTGTAATTACATTATTATTCATTCTTCTACAAATGGGGTACCATTAAAACGTTTGCTTGTTAGCATTTGGAATTCTTTTTCTGCGTGCATGGCTAATCTTTAAATTATAAACATTTATGTTGTATATTATAAAATTATTATTCATATAAAAGCAATAAAATAATAATTGTATGAGATTTGATGTCTATTTTTAAGAATGTTTACTGTTGACGGCCAGTGTCTTTGAAACATAACTGATGGTTGTACGGTCTTAGGTCAAAGGATCATTTTGCTAGCAAATTTAAGGAGCTGTATTATCGTTTCTCATCACGTCAACATTATTTTCCAACTTTTTCTCAAGAGTTTTACTACGACGTTCAGCAGTGCCTATTTCTTCCTGTGTTATTCTTATGGATAATATTCAAATGCAATGGGGGCCGTTTGAAATAATTTTATTTGAGCTCTCCTTCGAGGACTCTTCATTTATTCCCTCAATTCACCTTTTTTTCTGAATGCAACCGAAAAAATATATCGATTTTTTTCCGCACACCCTATACTATATATACTATTGTTTATTGTTGTGTACTTGTTGTTTCACTTTTGCACGCATTATTTTTTTCTTTTTATATGCGTCAACGAAGCAGCGTCTCTCTGATGATGCTCCGATGCTGCTGTTCCCCCCTGGGAGCTGCTGCCGCCGCCGCCGCCGCTTCATGTCTCCAAGGCTAACCACCCGCCGTCGCGGCTGCCCCGCGCGCATCATGCAGCCATACATATAAAAAACATCCCGTTGAATAATTAACCCTTTGACGCGACTACTCGCGGAGGCTTTGTCGGATTTTAATAATCTTAAAAGACAGCCCGCGCGCCCGCGACGAGCTCTTGATTAGTCGTTCAATGCGCTCATCTTCGCGGCGCGTCGCCGCCGCCGCGATATTATACAATGCTGCTTTTCGCTTCTTCCTCGCATATACGCATACATATATTATACTATACATTTATAATTATTCCCCATCATCATCCCTGTATATATGTATATATTTTAAAAAATGCTAAAACAGAGAGAGAGAGAGTGAAAGATGAGCTCCGATACTGATGCTATGCACGATACTGATTTTGCATATAGCAGGATAAACATAAAATCATCAGGTGCGCGGAACATCCGCGAGGCGGAATATTATGTTGCACGCGAGATGCGCGAGCGCATCATCTTTCATCATGAAAGCATCAGGAGGCAAACGCT
Source organism: Cremastinae sp. A BG-2022a (assembly GCA_030522545.1). Lineage (NCBI taxonomy): Eukaryota > Metazoa > Arthropoda > Insecta > Hymenoptera > Ichneumonidae > Cremastinae sp. A BG-2022a. The sequence continues at coordinate 13,317 of JAPYYW010001763.1, read as the reverse complement.
TCGATATATAAGTCGCGTGCACCGCTAAGCGGCGCATCGCTGCCCCCGGAATATATACTACTACAAAATATATAAGGATAACTTTTGCGCACATGCACAGTGCAGACAAAACAATGGGCGGTGAACATGAAACGACCCTTGCCAGCTAATAACACACGTGGATTATTTCAAAAAGCTAATTCTCTCTCTCTCTTTTAACAGCATATCAGAGCATATACGTATATGTATATGCGCCCCGTGTACTGCGTTGCTCCCGCACGCGCAAAATAAGTCCAGACAAAGTCAAAGGGTTGCGGAATATACGCCGGGCGTGTACGCACTCTTTTCCCTACCTCCTCCTGTTTTTCTTTCCTCCTTTAAGCATTATTCATCCGTACTATTTTACCTCTTCGCCGGCCCCCTTATTTACACTATTTACCTTTTTTTATTTTCTTATTATTTTACACATAACTAATTCTAATTATATTATATACTATATAATATATGCATTATAAGTTCTCTGTTTTATTGTGTTAAAAATAATTTTTTCCTCTCACGCATCGCCTCGTGCGACCTCCTCAAGTTTGCAACCGCAAACTTTTGTTTGCAGGCGCCGGGAAATAAGCCGCGTATAACAATAAGTCAAGAAAAATATCCTTTGCGATTACCGGCACAGCACTATATATAAACTTTATTTCCTCTTTTCGTATTTAACATGCATTTGCTTTGTTTGGCCCTGTATCACATGCCTCGACCTACCCTACTGCCGCACATTAAACAATATAGTATAAATATATACATCATCAGATGACCCTTTATTATATCGATCGCGACAAAAGTGTAATCCGTCTTCTGTTTTTTACATACGTGATTTATTCGCAGCCAAACAGCCCGAATCTCGATGTCAATTTTTTTTTGTCATTCGCAGTCGTAAGAGAGGAGATAGAACCTCGCAGCGATTCACCGCATAACCCCCCCCCCCTTTTAGTCTCCTTTTGGCGCGCGAGTCTCGCTGCTATCAAGAATATGCGCGCGCGCGCGCGGTTAAGGCAAAAGTATCGGGGAGCGAGGGTTCAAGCTGGAATCTGGTTGGATGATTCTTCAACAAGAAGAATGAGAATAAAAGCGGCTACGAGAGAGAGAGAGAGAGAGAGAGAGATAAAGATTGATGAGAATTCGCAACCCTTTGAGCACACTCTGCTTTAGTTTCCTGCTCCAGCTCTCGAGATAAATCATCAAGTTCGCCACATAATAAAGCTGTATTCGCGCATATCCGGAAACGGAAGTTGTCCCTGATATATATATATAAGTGAAAATGTAGTCGAAAACTATTTTATGCGTATATGCCACGACAAATAACGCATTCTAATCTAAAGTAGAATATTAAAATTGGAGGTAAATGTAAGAAAACGGATCAACATTGAACGCTTCATCTTATCGACTAAACACATTAGTCGATAAGAGACCATATTTTTCAACATCAGTCAATTTCCTATACAAAAATATGTGTATTGCCTATGTATGTATGTTAATGCCTATATATTTTGACTACGTTTCAATATATGTATGTATGTGTTTGTGTATATACGCATGAATGGTGAGCGATAAGAAAAAGCTCATGATTGCGAGCAGAGTATATATAATCGGAGTTTCTCAAAGCCAGGTGTATCTCGAATCTCGCGGGCGATACTCGCAGCACAATAATCATTTACAAAATAAGACGCCGAGCTGCGGGCCACATGATTTAATGTCGGATAGGCTCGCGAATGACAAAAGAGCAGACCCGCTATCTTTATATATTATTTCTTCCGCCTGCTGCTCTGATATATGCCCCTTATTCGCTTCTCCCTCTCGCAACATTGTCCCATTGCGAGATGCGATGCTGATACGAGATCGCTCGATCAACTCTCTTATATATTTCCTCAATTTACATAATTAATCAGCGCGACGCGACGAGGAAAATATAAGATAAAAACAATAATATTATATACATAAATGCTTATGTATATATTGGGCGCTATCGGGGCGATATTATTAATGATGCGGCCGCGTCGCGCAATGATCGAGATAAAAATAAGTATATACTACATGGCGGTACGTATGTATAGTATATAGTGTATACGCGTAAGCGATTAGAATGTGTATTGTAAAAAAGCGTACACGCGCTAGGTTGGCCGAGCGGTCTAAGGCGCCAGATTTAAGCTCTGGTTCCCGTATGGGAGCGTGGGTTCGAACCCCACACTTAGCAATATGTTTTTTTTTTCACTTTAAATCATCAAAAGAGCATCGAATTACTCATTAACCTGCAGCTCCCTCTTTACAATAAATTATATCAAAACACCAACAATTTCAATTTTAGCGCATATATCGATCGCGGCTCTATTATCTATATATACTATTATAAATTGTATATATCGATGAAATATATGCGATGTTAATTTTATTATATGGATATGAGTATGACACAATAATAAAATAAATAAATGATATACAGGCGGCGCGACTCGGGGCAATAGTATAATAAAATAGCAACAACTTTCTTACCAACCTAATATATATATGAATTATAATATCAACAACAATAAAATATATGGTATATATAGAGGCGGAGAGAGAGAGAGATAATATATTTTATATAATAGATAAACGCAAGGGCATGTATTTTATATATCTGATGTGCCGCTCAATCTGGGAAATTTAGAGGAAAGAATGCGAGAGGGAAATAAAGAAATCGGAGCGAGTTATATGTTCCTCGCGGGGATGAAATAAATGAGCGCGCGCCGGGGATCGAGCTTTTTTCACGATTTCCGAGCACGAATAATCTCATCGTGGCGCTGCTGCTGGTCGATCGCCCCCCGCCTCGAATATATATATATATATATATATTTCTGCGTATTTGTCAGTATACTATATATGAAAATAAGAGAAAGGCCGCCGCCGCCGCCATTGCGCCTCGAGAAAGAGAGAGATAACGAGAGGGGGGGGGGGGGAGATCGAATGAAATGCGCGAAAGGAAAGGCGGTAATTTGCGAGACTAACGGTGTCTCGCGCTGGGTACAAATGACTCTCTCGATGAATAGTCATGGAACGATTAGGCAATGTCCGGAGCAGTAGTAATACACGCGCAGCGAGATACCCGCACCGCCGCGCGATCTATATTATATATACGGAGAGCAAGCTTTGAGCTTAACTAATTTCACAGCATCGATCCTGCGCGAGTGCCTTTCGCATTCATGCTACGCGGCGAACAACCTCCTCCTCCTCCTCCTCATCCCTTCTTCATATCTTCATCGCGCGATAGCCCAAACCCCCCCCCCTCATGCTCATGCCGATCCTTCTCATCGCCCCCATCATCACAGCACCTCTCCTCTCTCTATGCATATTATATGCGTATATATACGCGCCCACTCCCCGCTTTTCCCCTCCTCTCCCCACCCCCCCACGCATGTACGCATATTATTTTATACTATTATTAATAAGCACGGCGCGCGCGACGCACTTTTATTCGACGTATGTTTTATTATACCATTCGCCCTCGGGACACAAACAAATAATATATATATGTATATACAAATATATTCGCCTATAATAAATATATTATTATTTCATTATATATTTATTCTAATTTATATATTATTTTGGTAACATACAGTGCACGCCCAGAAAAAAAGAGAATATGATCAAAGAGTTTTGTGTTCGCGAAACAAAATTATATATGTACAAGAGAGTGTGCGTGTTCCTGGAAAGTAATGGAAAATAATTAAGCAATAAGCGACATCATCAGGCCAGGCCAACGAATAAATGACATGTCGCGACTCTCTCTCTCTCTCTCTCTCTTACAGCATGTACGCGCACGTATAGTATGTAGATGCATGATTTCGCTCGCGGTTATTATAAACACATACACGCATAATAATGGAGACGATGGCGGTATAAAAATCGAGTATACTATAGGTGCACATATATATTATAGGCGCGCACGCCGAAGCGAAGCTTTGAAACGCACGCCGGGGCTATGAGTTGGCGGCGGCGGCATCAGGAGGAGAACGGGGCTGGGGCCAAAACGCACTTGTATTATTTCGTTTCGTGTCGTATATATCTGTGTGATTCTCGCACGTTATTACAGCGGCGCTTTAAACATTTCTTCAGACCTTATTATTTGCGACCCAATAAATACGCATATATATACAATTTTATACAGTTTACGCAGATGGTGGGTGCGAATATATTGTACATATAGCGTGTATCATAGGTCAATTTCTGAATTCAATCTCGAAAGTGTCAGTTTCACGTTGGTATATATACGAAAATAAAAGAAAAAATGAGTTATAGCATCAGAGAGAGAGAGAGAGAAGAGCGTGCGAAAAGTCATTTTTTATATTGGTCGGGCGCGAGGTCAACGGCCATTATTATTTTTTTTGTACTGGTCGAAATAAAAAAGGAATACGGGCGATATATGACGACGACGACGCAACGACGGTATGCCGCGCGCACGCAGCAGCAGAGTCTGCTTTTCCGCTCGAGCAAATAAGTTTCGACGGTATATATAGTATACGCACGCGCATTCGAGCAAAAGGATTAAAAAAGTCTCGCGAAATAAAACAAAAAAGTGCAAAATAAGGTGTGTGTGTGCGTGTGCGTGTCAACTATTGTGAAGTATCGCCACGTGTGTTATTATTCGAAAGAGAAAGAGAGCGAGATGAAGAAAAAAATTATTAATCAACCAAGTTGGAAATCATAAATAACGCTTAGCGCACGGATGAGAGATTCCGTCGCGGTATGTGTGTGTGTGTATTAGAAGACGGATGACAAATTGTGGAAAGCGTGCGAGAGCAAGGCGAAATAACAAACGCGCCCGCGTTCCGATTATATACATACGTATATATATATAATACGCGCTATATACCTCATCTCGCTCTCACACGTTTTATCCCCCCCCCCGCCGCCGCCGCCGCGGAGCACGCATATCGTTCTCATCATCCTCTGCGACATATATCCCTCGATGTATTATGATGTACCTATATCCAATATATATAGACTCTCTTTTTCTCATATACCGCGGCCCATATATATATATATATATAAGCAATAACAAATAATAGTATGCAATTTTTATATTATATATGCGTATACTATTGTATATACGAGCAAGAATAAGGTGGTCGCTTTTTCCTTTTCGACATGTTTCAATGGATATTTAACGATTCTTCTGTATAGGCGCATGCATATTTCGTATACATATAGACACAGTGCCCCCTCCTTAATATTCCAAACTCGGGGCTCTGTGAAAACTTTTAGCAGGGAGCTATTAGGTAGCCCCGCATGCACTCCTCATGATGCTCCTCTTCAAAGTAATAAATATAAGATAACGACGCAAGATTAAAATTAACATGACGGAGAGACTCGATAGCGAGGCAAATTAATAATATTTTAGCGAACGAAATATATAGAACTTGGATCGGACATAAAATATATAATGATGATGATGATCTCTCTCTCTCTCCCGCGAAAAAACTTATTGGCACGTCCAAACTCCTTATTAACACACTCCGAGCTCTCCCGGCTAGCGCGCTCTCCTCGCGCCTTATTATTCTACCGAGAATTCCGAAATTCGAGAAATATTCGCGATACGCTTGCGAGCCCTACTCGCTCGCGCGAATTATCTCTTTCAATAAGATAGACTGCTTATTCGAATAATTTACGCTTGCGAGCATCCAAGCTCGTAAATCCGGCCTGTAGTCGATACCTTATTACATATATATATTCAAATGCCCGATGATATATTCTATACATCAGGCGCATTATTCATTTCAACGAAACGATGATCTTCCGCGCCCAATGACAAATCATCTATATAAATATTAATTGATTTTTAGATATAAACGCAAACAGTATATGCGTATACACAGGTGCAAATTATTTCGTTATAAGAGGAGGGGCAGAGAGAGATGGAAAGGCGGATAAAGAAAAAAAAAAAAAAAAAGAGCTTTCAGCTTTGATAACTTGAAATACCGGACAGAATATTATAACGGTTCACTGACAGGGGATGCGTTCTTATGAGACAGGCAAAACCTTAACCGCGCGCGGATATTATTATATATATATAAGATATCACGCGCGAATATACGGATAATAATAAGATACAGCACGCGGGGGGGGGGGGGGATGAGGGCCAAAGTGGACCGAGAGGCGAAAAATCATTGTTGTATGCGTATGTAGTATGTAAAAATGGAATAAGGGAGTACTATATACAAATTGGGCAGAGATTTATCCGAAGCGCGCGCGAGACGAATAATTTACGCCGATTTTCCCTTTTCCGCGCGTGCATCATATTTATATGAACCGCACCTCGCGCGATCATGTTTGTATATTTATTATATATATATATATGTGTCTAGAGCCAAATATTATTTAATGCCTTTAATATTATTTACCCATATATACTAACTATTAATCTGCTACCGGAAAATAAGTATAGTAATCTTCTCTTTTACTCATCCCCGCGCTCTGATGTTGAAACATCGACAGAGAGCTTATTCGAAATCATTTTTATTGAGCTCTCCTTCGTTTTTTAATACCTCAATTCACCTTTTTTTGCTGCTGGATTAAACCGAAATAAAATTTCCATTTATTTCCCCAGCACACCCTATACCTGCTGCGTACAGTATAATGCGTACACTTTTTTTCTATTCACACTATATTATTATTTTATAAATTTAATATACGCATCATATAAATTATGTTCCATATACTATAGGCATGCATGCATGCACATTTAATACACTATGTATATGTATACATAAAGTTAATTGACATACCGCGGCGGCAGGGGCAATATGATAAATGTAATCATTGATATGAGAGAGAGAAGAGTTATTCCTCGGCTTAATTATTTGTCGATCGCCGCACGGGGATCCGTCGATTCAGCACGAACACACGCGCGCACTACTGAAAAGAAAAAATAAACAATATTTTACGATTAGTATATATATAGCATAAGCTGCGCTGTCGCATGCCTTATTATTCTCGCTCAATTTTTCTTATTCTCTTTGCGCATAATTAACCTGCGTGAGTATTGTGTCGTTTTTTTCAATCCCTCATCGCGCATATACCACCCAAATATAATCACAGCACCATCAGATATATTTACTGCTGCATTATTCTCATTCGCCCTATATACTCTATTTGTTTTTGCTTTTTCAAACAACGCACATACTATATGGCCTCTAATATGTATATATACGTGCCTATGTACGCATGTTAAATACACCCCCGATGCTGATAAACAAATATATATATACGTATATAAATATAGTAAATAGAAGCGTGCGTGCGTATAAAAATTTGTGAGTTATCTGTTGAGAAAAGAAAAAAGAAAAAGAAAAAGTAGATACACTTTTTAGAAGCAATAACCTGTTTTGTTGGAAGAAAAAAAATGTGGAGATGCCGGGGATCGAACCCGGGGCCTTTCACATGCAAAGCGAACGCTCTACCACTGAGCTACATCCCCGCGATAAAATTTTTATCACCGCGCGAGCCACATAATATTCTCTATATATCAACTCGACATCCATATTACATTATACCGCATTATTATATTTCGTTTAAAACTCATAATGAATAAATTATTATTCTTATATTATACATATTCTGTTTAATTATAAATTTCAATAAGAATACATGAAAATCGTAATTTATTGAAAAACAAACATATAATATGATGTTATCTCTTTCAATGTGATGCCAGCATCATTATATACGTCCAAATAATAAATGGATGCCGAGGTCCCGCATGGTCTGCCACGATTAGCGCACTCTGGACTCTCTGATGCGAAACCAGCAAAATCCGAGAGTTTAAATCTCGGCGAGACCTGATGATGAGCAGCTCTGGCTTCATCATACACGCATACTATATGTATGTATGCGTATCTCCAAGTTATAATGTACATCGATAAGGTGTGTGCCAATAAGATCGGGACACGATAAACACCGACATGAATCACCGCTGATGGGAATTTGACATATTATGAATATATACGTATACTATACGTACACGCACGTTATAAAAGGCCGACAATAATGCACAACGACGATGAGCGAATGATATATATATATAGAGTTAGCTCGAAAAAAATATCTTGACAGCGGTGGGATTCGAACCCACGCCCTTTCGGACTAGTGCCTAAAACTAGCGCCTTGGACCGCTCGGCCACGCTGTCTTACTTTTGCCACCTTTTTTTACCAAAGACTAATAACAGATTAACTCTCTCTCTCTCTCTTTGCTATGACAAAGCAGTCCTAAATTGTATGGTAAGACTCGTCACTGATGGCGACAAACTATTTTCATACTTTCTTTACTACCCTCCAAGTTACATAAGGATGTTGTTCTTTGTTATACTTATACAAGTATGCGTATATCGCGATATATTACATAGAAATAAACACCTTTTTCAAATAAAATACCAAAAAATCTGACTTTTGCAAACCAATCTTATATACTCCCCATCATCCCCATTTCGCATTATACATAAAAGTTTTACAAAACTCGGCAAGTATATATATACTCTACTGTGATTCTTCCAAAATGTGAACGCAAACATGTGAATAATGATCCTAAGCGAATTATTCATTTAATTCAGATATATAACAGCATGTCACTCTGAATTTGAACAAGTTAAAACGAGATGACGCGGGGTGCATGATAATAATGATAAAAATAATATTTTGAGCTCAATTTTTATAAACTTGGAGCCTTTTCTTTCTCAAGTGTTTGTCGCTGATGCTTTCTCCATGAAAAGCAGCGCGCAGCAGAGGACGCGCAAAGAGGCAGAAGAAAAAAAAAGATATTTCGCGGCTTCATCAGGGGGGTCGTGTATTCAGCATCTCTCCCTCCCTCCCTCTCTCTCTCTCTCTCTCTCTCTCGCCGATTACTTTTTTGCGATAAGATCGAGGTTGTAAAAATTCATACCGAGTTTTAGATGGCGAAATGTATACAACAGGAGATATGCGCATGTATATAATATATACGGTGGGCGCTCTTGATGCGATTTATCCTTATCGGGTCACTGGGCGTTGATTCGCCGCGCGCGTTATTCACCGGCGCCCATATACGCATCAGAGGCCGTAGCGCGAGAGAGACCGCACGCGGATGATGTTAAACTTATTCTTCTTGAATTTCTCGTTTCATGCTCTCGATACGTGTCCCATGACACTGCTGCGCGGACGCTATCGAGCGATCGTTCGCGGCGTGCCTCATCATCCCCCGCAGAAGCGTCGAGATAAATTCGCGCCAACATCATCCCTGTGGAAGATAACGCGCGCCCGCGCGCACCACCGAATTATTCTTCAAAAAACTCACCCTCTATATATATATATCTATCCCGCGCTCTCCTTTCCTTGTTATTATTATTATTTATATTATGTTTATTCTTGCCTGTCGCCGTCATCGCCGCGGGGTCGCATATAAAATAATAAAATATAAAACACACAATAAGCAATTACAAAGGCCCGCGGTGATGAAAAAAAAAGAAAAAGTTTTTTTTTTCTTTTTTCACGGAAACATCGGGTTTTAAAGTTTCATTTATACACAAAAAGAAGCCTCTCCGTACAAATTTGAGCTCTGTATGAAAATATTAACGGGAGGCACACACACACACCGCACTTTTCAATTTTCCATCATATACTTTTTATATTTTTATGTATAAATAAAACTTAATTCAAAGCTGTTTCCACACAGGAAAAAAGAAAAAAACTTTTTTTGTTTTTCAATCACCCTGATTGTATATATACTTTATGTCAAATGAATAATAAATGTGCGTGCGTATATATATATATATAGAGGATGAGGCTCGCGGGGCGAATTTTTCTGCTTTTTGAAAATATTAAGTGATTGCCCGGCACGCTCGAGTTGAACACAATCACGCCACCACTTTGGCCTAATACTCATGGCTGTCGCGTGGAAAATGATGGATCGCGTATAATCGGGCTTATTCGGCATGATGATCCCGCCGATGACTTGCAAGCACCGTATTATACCACTATATATATATATTTATATGCGGCGCTCGCGCAACTCTATATATGCATATTTTGGGCGTTCGACCAAAATTTGAAAAAAAAAACCATTATAATGATGGGTACATATGCGTCTTAAGATGAGTCACGCGCGTCTCGTAATGACTCTCGCGCGAGATCATCAACTTATATATAGTATATGTTATTGTGTGGTGTGCGGCGTCCGGTATGCGCGGAGCGCACATCGTTATATACTATATACGCACCGCGCGCACATTTATATTATTCTCTTTTGAACGATATTTTTCGTGCCTGCCGCGTCATTATATTCCCGCCGCGTACTATACGATTATCACTGCGAATTCAGCACACACACACACCATGCAGCCTCCTTCCTGCTGGTGCGTGTGTATGCCATATCTCATCGTCGTCGTTAAAAAACATTATTATTCATAAAAACGGGGAAAAGAAAAAAAATGTGGAGATGCCGGGGATCGAACCCGGGGCCTTTCACATGCAAAGCGAACGCTCTACCACTGAGCTACATCCCCGCTTTTCGAAAATTTCTGTTAAAACCAATCACCCAATCGCGTTCGAAAAAAATGAAATGTATACGCATCATCGAGCTGCACGCACCGAAATTAAATTAAATAAATAGCATATTTATTTCTTATTCACGTATCTATATATAGATATCAGAAATGCAAGTTATTATATATAAGAAGCGAGAAAGCGCATCAGCAGCAGAAGGCTCCTGATGTGCGCCGGGGAATGAATTTATAACTGCCATGTTAATCCTGAATTCTGCAGGATAATGCGCCCCGCGAGGGGTAAGCTTCTTTCCTTCTTCAAATCCTATTGAGAATAACAATTAGCGTTCCTTAATCCTTGCCCTCCTATATCAACGGAATAAAACAAGCATCGCGCGCGCACGCTCTTTTATTTTTCCTTTATTCTCATTTCATCTCTCTCTCTCTCTCTCTCGTGTAATTTAAAAAACACATAAATACGCGCCCGCGCGCGCATATATATATATACTATAAGATAATTTTTCATGATATTTTTGGCTTGAAAGTTATTGTATATAACTTAGTAAGCATAGGTCGCAATAATAAGTTCCCTCGCGAAAGCTTATTATTTCGTTTAGAGATGAGCAAAATAAATGAATAATGAGACAAAGAAAGATAAAATGCAAAGTAATAAGTTGTCGGAGAGGGCGTTAAAAGAGCGAGTGCTCGTTATTGCTTGCATCAATTATAACGGTGTGTGCGTAATTTTACTATGATGCGGGAAAGAGCAGATCTTTGCTGATGGCAAAGCGAGAATAATAAAAGTCAAGCTCGCTCGCTCGACTAAAAACTGAAGCGCACATTATTGTTGTTATTATTATTATTATTATTATTATTATTATACGCACATTTTTCATTTTTACGAGATATATATATATATATATATATATATATATATATATATAAAGACACACAGCAAACGCATGCACCACACCGCGCACAAGAGCAGAGGGTGCATGACGATAAAAGATTTTTTCCTCAATCCCATTGCTATACTATTCTATACAACTGTCATCTTATTTTTTTTTCACCCAGGATTTGTGTATGCATGAGCAAAATTCTATCCGATCAATTAAACGATCGACGGTTTGACGCTCATCTCTCCAATTTTTTTATTTTTTCATATGCTATATAGTGTTTTACATGCAAAATAAAAAGTACCTATATCTATTGAAATGAATAAGATATTATCGTAACTTTTGTAATAGGAGGTTCATTATTTTTTTGTTTCACGACGAGCAACAACGCGGCGGCTTTTTCTTTTTTGACATTATACAAGTGCCTTTTTGGCCATTTTCAGCTCAAAATTTCAATTTCCTTTCAATGGGCCCCCTTTGACTTAAAACAAAAAAAAATCATAACATTTGCTACACGTAAAAGAAAACAAAACTCATCTTGCTGTCCTATACCGAAGATGGGATTCAAATAAAACTTGGTATCAAAAAAAAACATCAAGTTTTTCCACATTCGCGAAGCGCAAAAAAAGATTTACAAGTTATTTGAATTCCATCTTCAATATAGCTGCTGAAAAATTTTGTTTTCTTCTTTTTTGAATATAATATAATTTATATATGTATATTGTACGAAAAGATATCACCGCTTGAAATTTTGAGATTTTCCTATTTTCGATTCTTTAAGGTAGTTGTATATAGTTTTATCGATTATTGAGGAATTTGTTGAAAATTGGTATACAGCCATTCTTTGATACGTTTCGCATATGCGTACCAAATTTTAAGAGGTTTCACAGCACGTAGAAATTGAGATATTTATTGTTTAAAATCCCTATTTTCAGTCCTCTCCCGCATAAGAGCCTGGTGTTTCATATTGCCATTTATTTCAATCCTAAATATCTTGAAATCTTCTTAAAATTTTGCACATCTCTTTATTGTACTTGAAAGAAGCTTCCTCAAGTTTTTTAAAAGAATCCAATTTGTAAATTTTCATACGTACGTAGCGAGTACAGGTGAGCTTGGATGACCTTGAATTTTGAGTATGTTGTTCTTGAAACAATTTGCAACAACTTTTCTTAATGGACTTAAGGTAGTACAACCGCGTAAAACCGTATTGAGACAGATTTTCTTAAAAATTTGCACAGGTCTTTTTTAATGTCATATGTGAAAACGTGTGTCAAATTTAACAAAGCTTCACCATCTATAGCTTTTTCGAATCTCCCATAAGAGCCCATGTTAAAAGTAGCAATTTTTAAAAATTAATATCTAAATAACTACATGGTCAAACCTTTTTAAATTTAGCAAACACGTTAACACAATGCTAACGAAGATCTGTACAATTTTTGAATAATAAATTCTGTCTCAAGAAATTTCAACTGATGATTCAACATCAAGTTAACGCACATAAGGACAAACTTTTGAATATAGGCTGTCTCGGTTGTACTACCTTAAGCTGTAAAACCACATGGTATGGAGATAAATTGAAATAAAAACTTTTGATTTGACTGAAAACCTATAGAACTTGCTTAAAAATCAAACTGGCGGCCCTCGAACATGCTAAATTTTCTCAGCTCATGTGAACAAAAACTTGTTACACTATTTTTTATTATTTTTTATCAAATATACCTGAATATTTCGGGGATCGTAAACATTAAAAAGAGAGAGAGAGAGAAAATTCGTTGAGCGTAACGAGGAAAAAAAAATTGTCAAATTTTCGTTAATGACTCTGTAATTAGGGTTTCCATGGTGATCGGTCGAGATCGAGTGGAAAAACCGATTAAGGCCTTAATTGTTCTGTTTTATGA